>JASCZW010005479.1:0-273173 GCA_034211315.2 Aedes japonicus | reverse complement strand
ATATTCACCACTGAATAATCATTGCGCAAATCCATTATTAATTGCACCTGCGAGCGTCTCATTCTCAGGAGCGTGTCTCCGAGTGCCTTCATCCGCGGAGCTTATGGCCACTTTTATGGTTCCTGGCTTGTTTCCTGAATCGCTGTTCAATCAAGACATCGCATTGCGCCAAATCACATAGGCAATTTTAACGGAATGGAAAAAAGGAGATTACGCACACACATAAAGTCCGGTGTTAATCATAAATTATGTACAATTTTATCGATTACATATTGAACTTACCGTATTCCATTTGAATTGTTTATGGTAGTACCATGAAGCGCCACATGACGACGTCATATCTCCAGGAAAAATAAATATTGATTACAGCGATAAAATTAATACCAACCACATTAGTCACCATCATTTCCTGACGGGGAAGGCGTAAAGTGTCAGGCCCGCTGTCAAGATCACTACCCCAGCGCGGTGATTCAACACTATCTCTCGTTCATCGATCATGATCATTAACGTGATCTGGCCCGAAAATAGATAAATGGTTATAGTTGAGCTGAACGAGGCAAGGTAAACCTGCCGCCTGTCCTTTCAGCGTTTGATAACGGTTTTCGCCTAGCACTTACGTGAGATCCGCGACTCACCATCATTTACAGCGATTTTTACAAGAACAAGAACAAAAACTGAAGAGTCACCTAATTGCTGTACATCATGGGTGAATGTCAGTATTATCTCAAGGCTCATATCGGTAATGAGATTCATGTAGTTACGCAAGGTTGAATCATGACTGAGCTATTCTCAGCTATGGTGTGCGACTGATGATTAATGGATCTTTCATTCAGTTGGAGACGACGAATGTTCCAGACCAACATTAATTCGGGATTAATTTCAAATCATTAAATCTTCTGAAATATTGCACGTAAAGTAATGAAAATTTTGATTGTTATATTTGAGTTCCATGATTTATAAAGATCACATACTACATTACGTTTGCGCTCAGTATGACGAAAGAAAACAGCGCGTTTGTTTAGTACGGGCAGCGGCAACCCTGACTTGCCATCACCCACGACCACCACGATGCGCTCAGCTGAAACGCCTGATCTATGGAGAGGAATGACATGGACCGAGCGTTTGCTGATATTAATCTTTGGTTAAACTACGCTATATACTGTAAAACAGGGATGTCGCTTCCGCTTACAACAAAACAACGTCTTGTCAAAAACAGTCAACAGACTGAGCAAGTACAAATCATTTATCCAGCGTATCATCGACATGCGTTGTTAAGGGACTATTATAGTCCCGGAGGATTTCAGGCAGACCCAGGCTGGCTTTATCTTGTTTCATACAACAGTTGCTGAGTTATTTCAGAACGAAGAAGTGCTCCCCTGTGTCATCTTGTGTATGTTAATTCCAGATGCAGTGGCAAAAGAGTAGGCAGAGTGGTCAACGAGATTCATCAGAGAGTTACAGAGTGTCAAGTCACAAAGAAAAACCTTTTTTGCCCTAGAATTCGACGAGATCATGTCACTTATAATTTCAAAATAGATGGAGTAGTATCAGCAACAAGGAACGCTGTAACAGTCTGCCCAGGGATATCAATCGAGATTACATAAATTCTGATTTAGCGGAAGCCTTCTATAAAAGAAGAAGGAATCAGCCATCAAATATCTGTTGGGGCCGCCTAAATCCCTGAGTTGCACCACGGATCTGGAGTTACATGCAAGCACTGAGTAGCATGCAAATCACTATTCACGACCAGCTGTTCAGGAATTCAAACAGTCACGATGAAATGTAACGAAATCACATAACTGCGTCCAGAGGGATTACAGACCTTACTGTTTCGCCCACTTCACCTTCGCTCGCATAAAAAGCCATCTCTGGACTGTTCGGCACAGCGGGAAAATGTCCAAAATAAATGAATTTAGCAGCGCCCTGTAAACATCCATGTCGCGAATCGAATGGCGATGCTTTAACTTATATATCTCCGGATAGCGGCTCATTTCCCGCTGATTTCCCTACCTGGAAGGCATCATTTATTTTATTAGCCTGATATCATGCTCATGTAATATTGCGGTGTCATGAACTGAAAGAATGGAGTGTAAATACTGTCTGTAAAATAGATCACCATAACTGATATCTGCTGAGGCATGACATATTACAGGTTTGGGAAATCTGGGCGAATTAGAACTTGGCACCATATTCATTGTAGAACTGTCCGGGAAACGAATGAAGAGTAATGTTCCACCAAGTGTCTCCACATACTGGAAGACTGCATACAGATGTTCAGATTCTTTGGGACAATAGAATCAACTGTTCATCATATATTGAAATGTCTGAAAATCGATTGAGTGATGTCGACTTTACGCAGACTATACCACTCTCTCATCAAAATAATTGATAATCCTTATCTATCATACTTTCACTAATAATATTGAATCCCATTTCCAAATTCCACGACAGTATATCAGTTGGAAAATTGTCGAAAGGCAAATATCGTTCCAGTAAAACTGAGGATCTGGTCTGATGATGATTTCGCGTATTGGAAATACAAGGTATATCATGTGGCTCGAAAGATCAAGGATCAGAATGTATAAAATGTATAATTGCCAGAAAACTAGAATTATCTTAGGGATTCACTTGGACGTCATTGGCTTCGTCTATTTTATTCGTTTTCCCTGCATAATGATTCTTCCAGATTTCATATTACCTGCGCATTGATTTTATTGTAGTGCACGGCTATTTTAAAACTGCATTATATATATTGATTCTTCCAATATGCAGGGAAAAGGGGTAATAACTGACGTCTATTACCAGTCGAAATCCTCTCCATTCAATTCCCCAGAAGTATTGGTACTACACGGAGAAAATACTTGAAACAACAAATTTATTTGTTGACATCCACACAAAATTGTCGTTTTAAAATTATTTACGATGGAACGACGATTTGTTTTGAGATAGGCAAATGAAGGTCTACCCAAGATATTACCAATATAACCTACATTATGGTTGTTCTAAATAAAGGTTTTTGTTCTTTCCGCCTTGTAAAAAGTGTATTAGTACCAAAATACAGGTTGCTTTGACTCAGGGAAAGAAATTAAAATTTTAGATTGATACAACCAAAGCGGCGATTAAATCAATCTGATATTTTGTTCGAAAATATAACCAAAAATTCTATTATGCAAACCATTTTTGATTATTTCATTTTCCGTCATCCGGTCCCGCGTTACAAGATGCTCTGACGTTGTCACTGGAACAGTAGCCAAAACGGGTTTTTATTGCGAAAGTTTTCATGCCGGTATATAAAACATTAAATATAATATAACATATAAAACATCTATTAAATTTTAATTCGAAATTAAAAAAACTTAACTGAAATTAAGGCCTTTATTTAGAGAATCGACATGGAGTTTTCACGAAGAAGCCATCGTTTACGGTTCCGACATTGGCCCTTATGAAAACTCCATGTCGATTTTTTTTTAAATGAGCAGAAGCTTTGTAGGTGATTGTAAACGGAAATAAGTTTAGTTGCTTCAACCGTTTTCGTTATTTTGCTTCAAACAGTTTCAGTTAACATAATATTAAGGGATCCTCCCTGGATTGTAAAAATAAGGCAGCTTTTTTTGTGGGAGAAATGAAAAGGCGAAGAACTTCCGGTGTTGACGATTAAATTTGGTTATTCAAAATTTAAAAGAGATACAAAAGAAGTGAAAAATTCAAAATGGCGGCTACAAAATGGCGTAATACAAATGGCGATTTATCAAACCAAGCTTTAATCTAATCAAGCTCTGACTTAACTATTATTTCGATTCCTCCATCGCTAACTATTTGAAGTTATAACAAATGGTAATGAATAATTAATTATTTATAATTTTTGAACACGGTTAGAAATGAAAAAAGTAGCGAAAAATTAAACTTTTTGTCTAAAATAATCACTATATCGTGTTTATGTTTTTCTGAAATTGTCTGAATTAGTTCCAGGAATTATAGAAACTTCATTACCTTCAGAAACGATAACTAAATTTGATTCTGTCCACTACAAGAGTGCAGACTTGTGCCGTCGCCCCATGCCTTATGAATGTTTGATGGAAATCACCATTTTGTAGCCGCCATTTTGAATTTTCACAGTTATTTTAATTTTAAATTAGTAATCGAATTCATCAGTCGCAACGGAAATTCGTACGCTCTTCATTTTTCCACATAAAATACAAATCCCTTTGATTTTGCCTTACAAATCTCTTTTGGGGTTGCAGAAGAGACAAGATATTCAAGAAAGCAGTCAGCCGAAAAAAATCCCATTCAGATATGCACGCTAATATATCGCAGAAATAACGTAGAGGATTGTTGCGCTAGTACGCTATATTATCACCTCAACATAACTGTTTCGTTATTAGCACACCACGCCTCCTTACTTATTTTTTTGCTTCGAAAAATAGCAAATAAAGGAAGATAATGCATGACACGAATATAATAACCACTTAATGCCGATTCATATTATCATATTTAACGGGTTTTATTAGTATGCGTAAAGTAACATTTCAGATTCTGAGTTTACCTTCTGAGTACTCAGCAGTATCATGTAGATTGTTGCGCTATAGCGGTTATAACGAATTCTTGAATGTATAGAACTGCTATCGAAGATAAGCTTGAAATTCAAATCATACATATGTGTTGTCAATAGGCGTATCAAAATTTCGATTATAATGTTTAATGTCTATATCATTTTCAAAGTTTTCCATCTCATTCGTTCATGTGCAGTTTTGCCACCTCCAAATTACTAATGCTATTGAAAAACAATTTAGCATTGCTTGATAGTCTATATTACACTAAATGCAGATATATGAAGCTGTGAACATGATAAAACTTTCATGCATTATAACATTCCATAGCATATAATGCTGGCTGATAATGCCAGTTTTTGGTTGCTTTCCGGAATGCATCTGCGCTGCCAATATTGCATGCCTAACATATGCTAATCTGTATTTTTGGGCTAAATATTTCATGCCAGATATAGTACATCGAGCCAAAGTTTATCGCGCCTATGGTTACTGGGGATATGCAGTAACACCATACCCAAGACAGATGCTCGCTATTGTATGTATCTTGAATGCTATATAAGTTGCATTTCAAACGTTATTTAAATACAGGTTCGTTTACTCGAATGCAAAAATAGCATTAATGAAGCATTATCATAGCATTGTGCGTCGGTTTGGGCCAAAGAAAGTGTTAATCATGACTTGAACTGCTTATTGGTTACTTCCGGGAAATATATATGCTATGTACCATTGTTTTATTATTTATATTGGTGCGACCTGTAAGCTTCCTGGTTTTTTTACCAGTCTCATTCAATAAGCAGTTGCATTTTTCAATGAGACGCGGTAAAAATTCTCCAGGAGCACCAAAATGTCAAAATTCTTTCCGTGCATAAGAACAATAAAAAATAAATTAAAAGAACCCAGAAATGGGTACATAACATATATGGCTTCCCAGGTAGCCAATAACAGTCCAGTGTCTTTAAGGCAGCCTTAAATGCAACATAAATGTCGCCTTTGGCCCAAACATACGGCTGCCTTACTGCAGTGCATGCGATAATGCTTCATTAATGCTATATTTTGCATCTCGAAGTGCTTTATTACAGGCCACGAAGCATTTAAATAGCACTTCAGAAATGCAATCTTTACAACATATAGCATTCAAGATGCACATATAATGCTTATATTATCACATGCTTGTAGCATCTGATATACAGACACCATATGGCTGATTTACCAGCACATCCCAAGTAACGCATAAGCATTAAGCTTTAGCTCGATAATAGCACTATATCGCGCGATATGTTAGCTCACAAAGTTCTAGGTTAGCATATGTTAGGCATGCATAGCTTCATATTAGCAGCACAAATGCATTCAAGCCTAAAACCAGAAGCTTAGTATTATCGCCAGCATTATATGCATATAAAGGCTAGTATAGGTAATGCATAAAAGTTTTTATCATGTTCACAGCATACATGCTTTATATCTGCATTTAGTGCTAATATAAGGCTATCAAATAATGCTTTAAGAAATTGTTTTTTCAATAGCATTGAAAAGTAGTTCCGGAGTCAACAAAAACCTTTTATGGACGAGAGTAAGTGGAAAAAAACTCATGAAAAGTGGAGAAATTATAGACGTACAGTAAAATTGTATCGAAACTACGATAGCTTGTTGACTTAACACATATTGATGATTTGGTTCCAGAAACAACTACATCTTCATTAGCCAGTTCTATGCATTCAAATTCGTTATAACAATTCTGGAACCGCTTATAGCCAGGCACAGGCAGCCGAGGCAGCGGTCCAACCACAGCTACGATGATACCTTGGTTCAAGACGCAGTATAGGAAATTTTCGCAGAATATTGAATCTACAAAATGTTACTTTACGCATACTAATAAACCCGTTCATTACTAATAATATGAATTAACATTAAGTGGTTTATTTATAGCTCATTATTGCATGCATTATCCTCCTTTATTTTGCTAATACCATCAATACGAAGAAGCAAAAAAAAGTAACAGTTCTTAAAATAAATCGGAAATAGACAGTTGATAAATGCAGCCTAATAGCATTAGCAGTGTCAATAACGGGCTATGAAAACTGACAGTTATGTCGAGGTGCATTAATATAGCACATCACTAAAAATGCTATTTACGAGCTGTCTCTCTTCGTGCAATTATAAGTCATCGTTATTTCATAGCCTTCTTAGCATTATATTAGCATTGTATCTGAATAGAAAGAGTTGAGGAAAACATTTAAGTGCTGCTTTATATGCAGATATAGCGCTGAATATAAATGCCACTTTTAGTGATTAAGTGGATCTGAGGCAAAAATAAAGCAAAGTTTGTATTTTTGTGTGGAAGAATGAGTTATTGCGCACGAATTTCAGTTTCCGTTGCAGCGATTGAATTCGATTACTAATTTAAAAGAATTAAAATACCAGTGAAGAGAATTCAAAATGGCGGCTGCAAAATGCAGTGATTTCCGCAAGCCTCTGATCGCAAAACATGGGCGACAACAACTTCGAAGTCTGCAACCTCTTGTGAGTGGACGAGAAACTGACTTGGTTGGTCGAGCCTGAAAGATAATGAGAAGCTTCTATGAGTCTGAACTAAATTTCAGACAATTTAAACATACAAACACATTGCATAGTGATTATTTGAACTGAAAGTTTTAATTTTTCCGCTACTTTTTTCATATTTCAACCGTGTTTCAGAAATTATAAATAATTAATTGTTAGTACCAATTTTAATTTATAACCCTTCAATACGGTAGTTTATTTGAGGGAGATCGAAATAATAGTTCAAGTCCAGGGCTTGAAGTTAGATTAAAAACACGGTTTCGATAAATCGCCATTTTGTAGCCGCCATTTTGTAGCCGCCATTTTTGAATTTTCACTTCTTTTGTATCTCTTTAAAATTTTGAATAATAACCAAATTTAATCGTCAACACCGGAAGTTCGTACGCCTTTTCATTCTCCCAACAAAAAAGCACAAACTTTGCCTTTATTTTTTGCCCCAATCCAGGGGAGGATCCCCTTAATATTATGTTATTATCCGAAACTGTTTGAAAACAAAATAACGAAAACGGTTGAAACAACAAACACTGCCGTTTACAATCACCTACAAAGCTTCTGTATTCTAGGGAATGACATGGAGTTTTCATATAATAATGCCGGAACCGTAAACAGTGGCTCTCTTCGCAGAAAAACTCCATGTCGATTTATATAAATAAAAGGCTAACATGAAAGTTTCAGTTAAGTTTTTTTTAATTTCAACAGTTTTAATTGATGTTTTATAATGTTTATATAATATTTAATGTTTTATATACCGGAAGTGAAAACTTTCGCAATAAAAACCCGTTTGGCTACTGTTCAGTGACAACGTCAGAGCATGTAGCGGGGACTGGATGATTCGGAAATGAAACAATCCGCAAAATGGTTTGCTCTAAAACTAAATTTCTGGTTGCGTTTTTTCCGGAACAAAATATCAGATTGATTTAATCGCCGCTTTGGTTGTATCAATCTAAAATCGTAATTTCTTTCCTGAGTCAAAGCAACCTGTATTTCTGGTACTAATACACTTTTTACAAGGCGGAAAGACCAAAACCTTTATTTAGAACAACCATAATGTGGGTTGTATTGTGGTAATATCTTAAGGTAGACCCGAACCAAACTTGCCTGTGTGTATCAAAACGAAATCGTTGGTTTGGAAACAATAACAAAACGAATTTTTAAAACTGATCTAGTTTTTAGTGTGGATGTCAAACAAATAAGTTTGCTGTTACTAAACGGGACTGTTTTTTCTCCGCTAGCACATTGCTAACTACTTGGGAGTTGAATTGAGGGATTTCGACTTGGTGTGATCGCCGCTAGTTGTACATTTTACCCGCTTTTCCCTGCATATTGGAAGAATCAATATATATAATGGCAAGTTTTTAAAATAGCCGTGCACTACAATAAAATCAAATGCATCGGAAATATTATGAAAATCTTTGGAAGAATCATTACGTAGCAGGCGCGAAGCGGTAAAATGGACAATAACTGACGTCTCACACAAGTCGAAATCCCCTCCATTCAATTCCCCCAGACAGTTTCACAACAGTGCACTGCATTTTTTATACATTCTAATTCGCGGATATTTCGAAAACCACATGACATATCTTGTATTTCCAATACGCGGGGAATATCGTGCAAAAAAAATGGACAGATCATGAGGTTTTTAGCAAGACGATATTAGCCTTCATTTGATTTTTCCAGCCATTTTCACAAATAGTAGATCCCAAATGGGTTCAATATTATCAGTGAAAATATGATAAATGTAGGATTATCCAATTATTTTTTTCAAAATTAAGGGAAAACTGGGCAAAACGAGCCAATTCCTCCTGAAGTCTGCATAAGTCGACATCCACTTCAATCGATTTTTCCAGACATTTTCAATATTGTAGTGCATTTCATTTGATTCTACCGCGCAGCTATATCCAAAATCGCATTTTATCTATTGATTCTTCCAGTATGTAGGGAAACGCGGGTAAAATGGACAATACTCTTCATTCAGTTTCGATAGTTTCACAATAGGTATTGAATTTTAAAGATTCTAATTCGCCCCAAATTTCAAACCATATGGCATATCTAGTACTTTCAGCATGTGGGGAATATCAGGCAAAATGGGCAGTTCCTAACGTTTTTACAAGACAATATTACTCTCCATTGGATTCTCCAGACATTTTCATAATAGTACAGCACAAATGGACGCAATATTATCAGAGCTAATAAGATAAATGTGTGATTATTCAATTTTTCTTCCGAAATTAGGGGGAAAATCGGGCGAAATGAGCCACCATCCGGGGTCTGCCCAAGATAAAAGCATCACCATTCGATTCCTCGCATTTTTTTTTTTACATAAGATAAGCTGCTTTACATGGCACCTCTAACCAGCGGCCTTAAATTATTTGTGATTTTTGGGTCCCATTTTTTCCCACTGTGCGGTTGGTCAAAAAATAACTGCAGCGAGAGTGGTGGAATAAGAAACAATAAGGTCTGTATCCGTACAATCTGACACCTCAAAACATGAATAAAACAATAAATTTCGCATTACATTTCCATCGTATTTGTTTAATTCAGATTCATGGATGTGTTGTAACAATTCGTGAAGACAAAACATAGTGATTCAGGCCCTTGCATAAATTTTTCGAACTTTATGCGCTTAACTCCGTCCATTAGAGTTTGTACAGCCCTTTCAGAAATTTAGAAGCAATTTGTCAGAAGTGTTTGATGTCTTTGATTCCTTGCTTCTTTATAGAAAGCTTCCGTTTCATCAGAGCCCAATATCTCTCGATTGGTCGTAGCTCTGGGCAATTTGGCGGCTTGAGGTTTTTGTTACCATGTTCACTTGATTTGCTTGGTACCACTCCATCACAATTTTAGTCGCAGTGGCATGATGCCAAATCGGGCCAGAACAAAGGTTTTTCTTTTGTGACTTTGATGAAGGGTAGCAACCGCTTCTGCAGACACTCTTCTGATAGATCTCGTTGTTGATTGTGCCGCTGCCTACTCTTTGTCCACACGTGCAAATTGCTTGCCACAGCAAGGTATTTTTTGAAACTTCGATGCCTTCTTCGTTCTGAAATGCTCAGCTGTAGTATTTCTTGGCCATAGTAGAATAAAAAGCCAGCCCTGAATCTGCCTGAAATCCTCCAGACATAAGTTTTATCGTCCATAACAACGTCATGAAAATATTCGTAGTACAAACGTCGAACCGTGATTTGTTACTTTATACGACTTAAGTCTGTTGACTGTTTTTACTTTATACGACTTAAGGCCCAAACGTTGTTTTGATTTTTGGACAAAACCAGGCGACATCCCTATTTTACGAGCCACCTTCGCATGCGAGAGATTTGGGTTTTCCGTTAATATCCTTTTCACCTGTCGGTCCATGACAGGATCAGCGCGCCCAATGTTTTTGTCACTTCTGGTTTCTCTCCACCGTCAAACGTTCCGAAAATGACTTGAGCAACATCGTGAACAGAGGATTTAGGCAAACCAACGTTTTTGCAAGGTCCCGTATTGACAAGTCAGGATTTGCCGTGCGCCCGTACAAAATTCGCCATGCGCACTTTGTTTTTTCTTCGTCGCCATCTTGAATACCGAACGTTGGCGAGTCGTGTAAACATCAATCACAGTCTTTTTCATCATAGACTCCGCAGCTATACCACAGTGAAATTTTTCATTACTACGTGCAATATCAAAAGTATACAATGATTTCCAGAAAGTGTCCGAATTAATGTGGATACAGATTTTATTCAAAATGCGTCTCCCAGCTAGGATGGAAAAAAGATCCATTAATCGTAGTCCTTTTCACGCTCGCTGGTGCTCGAATCATAATTCAACCTGCGTAGCACATGAATCTCATTACCGATAAACGCGGGAAAATCGTACGAGCACATTCACCCGGATCACCGTGCTGATGAATAGACACAACAATTAAAATTGATGACTTCTCCCGGTTTGTTCTTGTTCTTATGCATCCGCTTGTAATGTAAATTCTCCCGAATCATTCCGATAGGCAGACAGGTCGCAGGATCAGATCTCCCCCCGTAGGGACAAACTGGAAGAAAATGTTCGTTAATATTCAAATGTGTCACCTTGCCAAAAAAAAAGGACAAAACGGCAGGTTTTTCCCACCTTGCCTCGTTCGGATGCAAGTGCAACCTCAACCGGTCTTTGTCTATTTTCGGTTAGATCGTGATCCGGATTGATGATCGTGATTCGTCAGCCGATGGTTATTGTGAAGGAATGAATTTGCATCGAGGCATTGAAGTTTCGGAAGGGTAGGTTTTTTTCCCACCGGGCCGACGACGACGAATCTGATTGATGCACAACCGCACTGGAAAAAAAGGATTCACCACAGGTGATCGCCGGAGCGAGGAGACACGACACTTTGCATAATTTCTCGTCGACATGATGGTGACTAATGAGTTTGGTATTAATTTTATCGCTGTCAATATTTATTTTCCCGCAAGGTGGGAAACTACGACGTCGTCAGTGCGTGAGAAGCTTCCTTGATGCACTTTACCACAAATAATTCCAATAAGGTACGGTAGTTCCGAGCGCGTCAGGATATTGTAATCATTAAAAATTATTGCCTTAGTTTTATGATTATTGCCACCGGTTTCCTTTGCCAGCTTTGTGTGTGTGTGAGTGGTCATGTTTAAGAAAGGAACCATTTCCGTTGCAAAATTTGCTACGTGGAATGTGATTTGGCAAACAAGTGTTGCAGTGGTCGCGGATTACGCGAAGAAGGACAACGTTCAGGAACAAGCAGCCAGGGCCATAAAAGTGGCCATAAAGAGCACTTATACAACAACGGACCGAACGGGGAGCATAAAGAAAGGACACCTCGGGTTGTTTTTTGCGCTCCTGAAAGCAGGAGCGGGGTAGTTTTTCCGGACGCTCGCACAGGGTGCGAGATTAATAATGGTTTGCACTTTAAATGGAATTTGTCCGATTTGCAATTGAATATTTGTTTCAATTTTTCCAGTTAAATATTTCGTAGGGAAGCGGAACCTATTCTCACTATAGTACATATTTCCATCACATTCTGCAGCCATCCAACTTCAAACGTAAAAAGATGTTCAATTTTTCCATTAAATTGATGCAATAACCAAGAATATATAATCCTGGCAAATAAAACTAGGTCTTGAATATAATTAAAAGCTACAAAATGTTTCTGAGACTTAAATTTCGTAAAAATAATGAGCAGTCAGATTTTCAACACAATTTCTTACCCTTGCACTACAAATTCGTCGTATTGATCTAACCGTACTAGGGAATTTACTCGAGCCAGACTCCAAGTTTTCTCTTTAATTGCACTATATCCTTACACATTTTCGTTGCGTAATTGCATAAACCATAAAAATCTATGCAAACTAGAATCTACGAATACGTGATAAAATACTAGAAAACTATGGGATTAATTTTCATAATAATTTAAAAACGTTTGTACCTATTCTGAACCGTGTTAACAATCGACGTAATCGCTTGGTGTTGGACTGCTCACATCCTGCATAGCATACATATCGACGCTAGTGTGCGTTTTCAATCATTCAGAAAACAATCTATGCCCAACGTTATGGTGAGTCTTGTTGTTAATATTCTCATGGAAGAATAACGTGAAGTGCTGTCAAATGATCTACTTCATTTTTGGGTGTAGTAATGAAGAGCGTTAACTTGTTTATATTTTTACTTGATTAAAATCAGTACGATTAACGTATGTACACAGATGGGGATTAATGTTTTTCGTGATATTATCAATATAGGTACATAGCAGTGGCAACTTTTTCCGTATTAAATTGAATGAAAATGATCAGAATAGAATGTTTTATGGGTTGCTAAACGATTAACGAATAAATTGTGAATAACTTGTGTACTCGGTGTTCGGTATTCAGTGCATATTCACCGATTTCCACTGGAGGTCTGCTTATTGAGCTCAGATAGGTTCCGCTTCCCTATTTACAGTTAAACGAGGACTCTAGTGATTTTGCTATGTCTGTGATGCGAATTATTAAAGGTAATTGAATTATTGTATGTTTTTTTTTCCTCTATTCGGGACATCTGTGACATCTATTGTAGCAGGGTTGCGGCTTATCATTTTTGACTCAGGCATATTCATTTGCCAATATCTCCTTTCAGAGGGTCGATTTGATAATATGATGTATGATGAACTTGTAGTGCATGAGTAGACCTACAACTTTGTTTAACAGTACATTGCTCTAACTCCTATATCTTCGACATGGGAGCGTATATTCACAGTGATCTTCATGATGATAATCGCGGATCTTCACTGCAGATTTCATCGCGAAGATCACTGCGAGTATACGCTCTTATTCCTCAGATATAAGAGATGAGGCTATGTGATGTTAGACCAAGTTGTAGGTCTACTCAAGCCATAAGTTCATCATACATTTATTTTGAAATTGAGCTTCTGAGAAGAGCTATCGGCAAATGAATATGGATAAGTCAAAAATGATAAGCCGCAACCTTGTATTGTAGTATTTTTTTTTTTAATAATCATTTATTTGTACAGGCTCAATCGAATTTACTTTACAGAGCCAAATTTTCATACTTTTATAGATCATTTATCTTAAAACTAAGGTTAGGAGGATAGAGCCGATTACTCGTGGCCGTCTCGAGGTTAATAGTAGGATTACAAATTACGGATGGGAAAGATGGGTGGGAATTCAAAGTATGGTATTACATATTACATTAAATTTAAATTCTAAATTATCTAAACACTTATAACTACACAATTTATGGTTTTCTTTTGACTTGAACATTTTTGAGAAAAGAAAAAACACACACACATACACATATAAAAAAACTTAAAGTAAACATACAGGTTAAACTAATCTATAATCTAAGGCTTGTGTTAGTCAAAAACTATAAATGAGTTTCATGTACTCCAAATCACGTACAGCCAAAATATCTCAGATTGGCACTTTGGGTTGTCTACCTCGAGCCCGAAGGGAATCGTAAAGTCTCAGATCTGACTCACGATGTTCAGCACAAGACCAAATAACGTGATCTGCGTCCTGATAGTCTTGTCCACATTCACAGAGATTGTTGTCGCTCAGCCCAACCCGGTATAAATGAGCGTTCAAAGAATAATAATCGGACAAGAGGCGAGACATGACACGACCCTGCCCTTCGGTTCAGAAAGGGGTATGGGCGCGTTCTGTCGAGTCGGTCGCGGCAGATTTCATGTGTGAATCGGCTGCCCCATCAACGTTCAAAAGTGCCTGAACCAAATGGACAGCTTGTAATGATCACTTGAAGATGCGATGGAGAATCATTGCCCTGTTATTCCCAAATGAAGCACGTTGTAAAACGTTTCTTGTTCTTCTATAACCAATTATGATGGAATTGAGTAAACGAGCGAAAACTCAACGGGAATGATCTCTATATGTATCCGTCGAACCATTCTGAACGGCCGTTGTGAGAATATCACCATGAAAATCTCACATGCATGCATAGCGTGTTACCAATCACTAATCCCTTTTCCTTTCTATTCTCTTCCTATTCTATGAACACGAGCAATATCATATCGTCATCCTAAAGTCAACTCTTCAAATGCAGTTACATCGAGACAACATAGAGCAATAAAGAACGGTATAAACCCTAACCAATTTTACTTTCAGACAAATTTTCTAACACAAGGTAAGCAATCAACATTACACCATTACAAAATATACTGAATATCATCATATCGACATAATATATAACGGGAAAAGGGAGGGACCATCAGGGCACCCAAGTGAAACGATTTGGATAGGGAGCATGGGACCGCCTCCTCCCTATTGTTAACATTTCGTGGAACGAGGGCGGGCTCTTCGACCCCATCTATTGGGTTTATTCTGTCAATCGAGGCCTCGACTCTAATGCTGTATGTGTGAACTTGCTTTTGGAAGGAGATTCTCTTCCCTTTATTCGCGGGTTTCGCGTAAGTGTCTCTGCTTACGGGCCCGCCCAAACGTTTTTGGCCCTTCATACAGGAGCTTGAAGATCACAAACAACAGTAGAATCCTGATCAAATCGTTTTTCAGATTATTCCACTGCTATGGAAAGTTACCTTGCTACAATAAATGGTAGTATCTCATCATCATCATCATCAAGAGGCGAGACATGACACGAATGAAGTCTCGACCCACATCCATCCCCCTAAACCAAGATTTCTTCGACACGTTTGGGATGATAGAATGTTGCCATCGCCCCAAATCTCCTTCACTCCATTTATACTGCCAGCTGACGAGTAACTGTTTTCGAAAAATAGGAAAAACTCGTTGAAAGCGATTTGATCGATCATAAATATCGCCTTCTGTAGCGCCCACCTTGCAGAGCGAGTCCGCTCTCTCATTGCCCGGAATTGAGCAATGAGATGGGACCCATACAAAGGTAATGATAAAATAACGCGAAGATAAAGTACTTACAAGCTCATATATTTTCATGAGAAAATACGAGGAGTGCTTTACCGGTCTCAAGGAGTGAATAGCCTCTATAGAACTGAGACTACCCGTGAAAATGAAGTACTGATCCGGTGTTAATGAGGCAACAATTTCTAACGAAAAGTGTATTGCCGCTAATTCAGCGAAATATACGGAACAAGGAGCTTGAAGTTTACGATTGGCGCTATACATTTCATTAAATATACCAAAGCCTGCTGACTTTTTGGCATGTGTATTTATTTTAAAAATAAACACATTGCAAATATTAGTTTTTTATTGAAATATGGTGATTTATTCGCCATTGCCATCAACATTTAACAAAAATCAAGAATTTTATTTTTAAAAAAGATATACATTCATGATACCATTTAACCTCAAATTCTTCCAAATTCACCTGAGTATTTATTTACAAAAGAGACCTCTTGTCTTTGCCATTCATATGCAATTATATTTACATCCCCGTTTTCCCACTTTAAAAAAATAATGTTATTTGAAAAAACCGTAATTTTTGGACTAAGATCACGATATCTTTTGAACAAATGTTTAAAATTATGTTTTTTATTCATCAAAGTGTGTATTTAAACAAGTTCTAATAGTTTGTTAAAAACACCGCTTTCATAAAACTTAAAATGAAAAAGTTTGGCGAAAAATACTAATTTTTCAGGGACACCCTACTCTTAAGCGTAAAATGATCATAACTAATGACACAAAAAATCTACGACTATGGTTTTGGCAGCAAAGTTGCATTACATTTAATAAGGAACAACTTTGTCGAACATTAAATGGCTCTATGTCAAGAAATGTGAAAGATAGAATTTTTATTTCGATATATTCAAGGACCACCCTAACTGAAACTTTTATCAAATTTAAGCCCTAATTATAAGCTGAAACTTTTCCGAAGACAGTTTTGTTCTAAAGTTGCATCTTCTTGGTGAAAATAATTTATTCCTGCTAATTTTTCATTCTGGCCCAGTGTGGATTGGGAATATTCGGCAAAGGGCTGACATCCTGTGTTATGTACAAATGGTGCAACGTCAGGAAACGAGTTTGAGGATTGAACTCAACAAGCTTCTCAAAGTTTTCGATTACCTGGGGGTTCATAATTTCACACCTGGTGAGGAGCCGGAGAGATAATTCTTTAAAGCGATCCGAGAGTGGCAGCATGCCAGCCAGCACTTCAAGACTCATGGTATGAGTCGAGTGCATGCAACCTAACACGATACGAAGACACCAATACTGAACACGTTCCTGTTTGATGATGTGTGACCGAGCCGCTGACTGAAAACAAAAACTGCCGTATTCTATAACCGACAAAATCGTTGTCCGGTACAACGTTAGAAGATCTTCCGGATGCGCTCCCCACCAGGTCACGGTAATTGTTCGAAGAAAGTTGATCCTTTGCTGGCACTTTCGCTTCAGATACTCAATGTGGGATCTCCAGGTCCATATCAACGCTAGTATATAGCACGCGACATGAACCGAAATGATTTCAGTTTTCGACACAAGCTCTCAGTTGGTGGTTCGGACAGACCACTTGCCAAAGTCCGCCTGGTTGTGGTATGGGAGATAGAGTCTAACGAAACCGGCTAATCGAACAGCATGCAATGATGAAATTTCGGGCCACTAAAAACTTGCCCTTCGTCCTTTATGAAAGCATTTCGATTCGCCTCGCTTGCTATAGTTTATTTGTTTATTTACATGGCATAGCGTCACAATACTATAACATAGCCTGATACACAATATCCCTCCATAATTCCCAAATCATGGCTGCTCCTCTCCAATCCCTTGGGCACCTTGTACCCCCTAGGTCTTGCTCCACCTGGTCTGATCATCTTGCTCGTTGCGCTCCACATCGTCTTGTACCAACCGGATTCCCGTCGTACACCATTTTTGCAGGATAGTCGCTACATGTCCTGCCCAGCGTATCCTTCCAGCTTTTGCCACCTTATGAATACTGGGTTCGCCGGTGAGTTGCGCGAGCTCATGGTTCATCCTTCGCCTCCATAGTCCGTCCTCCTGTACTCCACCAAAACTCCGAGTGCTCGCATGTCCTCTTCAAGCGTCTCATGCCCGTAGAGAACAACCGGTCTTATTAGCGTTTTGTACAGGATGCACTTCGTACGGGAGCTAAGTCTGTTTGACCGTAGTTGCTTGTGGAGCCCATAGTAGGCACGACTTCCACTGATAATCCACCTCCAGATCTCACGGCTGTTATCGTTGTCTGCAGTAACCAGAGGGCCGAAATAGACAAATTCATCGACTACCTCGAGCTCATCGCCGTCGATCGTTACACTGCAGCCCAGTCGGGTCCTGTCGTGCTCGGTTCCGCCTGCCATGTACTTCGTTTTGGACGTATTTATCTTCAACCCAATCTTCTCTGCTTCGCGCTGCTTTAGTCTGGTGTACTGCTCTGCCACCGCCTCAAATGTTCTGCCTACAATATCCACGTCATCGGCAAAGCAGACAAATTGACCGGATTTGTTGAAAATCGTGCCTCGCATGTTAAACGCCGCTCGTCGCATAAAGGGTGTCCACGATGAAATTGCCACACACAAAATTGATTCGCAAAATTCGAGTTTTCATCCGATTGCCATCAAATTTTCAGGGGTTGAGAAATAACTATTACCATTTTACCATTTTACTCGTATTTTATTTACAGTCCATACGCAAATGCCCGCACCTTGGCCTTAACCCCGGCCATAAGATTCTGCACAACCTGTGAATCAACCGTTTTTTACATGTAAACCCATACTTTCTTCAGTTCCTCGACTGTCTTCACTACCTTAGGTCGTTTAAGAAGGTGCTGCTTCATAATCGCCCAGTACTTCTCGATGGGGCGGAGCTCCGGAGTGTTGGGAGGGTTGAACATTTTCGGCACGAAATTGACCTTATTGTCCGCATACCACTTCAGCACGTCCTTGGAGTAGAGGCATGAGGCCAAATCCGGCCAGAAGATTGTTGGGACGTTGTGGGCCTTCAGGAGAGGAAGCAGCCGCTTCTGGAGGCACTCTTTTATGTACACCTGTCCGTTCATCGTGTCCTGGGTCACGAAAGGTGCACTCTGCTTCCCGCACGTGCAGATGGCTTGCCAAACCAGGAATTTCTTCGCAAATTTGGACATCTTCTGAGTGCGGACATGCTCCGGAACGCTGAACTTATCCTTGGCCGTGAAAAACAGGTTGCCGGGGATCTGTTTGAAGTCGGCCTTCACATATGTTTCTTCGTCCATGATGCAGCATTCAACTTTCGTCAGCATGTTGAGGTACAACTTCCTGGCACGGGTTTTGGCGGACTTGTTCTGCTTCTCGTCGCGATTAGGGGCCTTTTGTACCTTGAACGTTCGAAGCCCAGCCTTAGTTTTGGCCTTCTGGACAAAACTTCGGCTTAGGTGCAGCTTCTTAGCCACATCCCGAACGGAGGCATTCGGATTTCGGTTGAAGGCCCTAACAACGCGGTTACGATTTTTGG
The DNA here is from genome assembly GCA_034211315.2 of Aedes japonicus. Taxonomy (NCBI): domain Eukaryota; kingdom Metazoa; phylum Arthropoda; class Insecta; order Diptera; family Culicidae; genus Aedes; species Aedes japonicus. The sequence continues at coordinate 254,185 of JASCZW010005479.1, read as the reverse complement.
TGTTGTACGGAATACTTTTTCCTTCACTTCTGGGCTTCCGATCGGTGGTCAACCGTTCCTCGAACCGCTTAATCACTCGCGACACCGTGGAATTCGCGATTTCCTACGTTTTAGCGATGGAACGATGCGAGAGATCCTTGTTCTCGTGATGAATGCGCAAGATTTTATCACGCACGAGCTGTTCTTTCGACTCCATTTCCGCGAGTTTTGATCACAGGACTTTAAAACTTGCAGAATGTAAATAATGCACTAATGCAACTAAATCCACCCAAATTTTCATTAAATTCTACCCAACGGTTAAAAAGTTAGAGCAATTTCATAGTGTGGCAATTTCATCGTGGACACCCTTGAACACCTTCAAGAGCAATTTTGAACAGGAGGCAAGAGAGACCATCACATTGACGAAGCCCCCCTGAGGGATTCGTATCAACCCGATAATCCACCCGATATCCTCACACAGCACTGGGTTCCATCCATAGTAGCCTTGATAAGCCAGCCTGATAACTTCCAACAAATCTATTAGCTAGTGGCGTCAGTCGCTGGAAGATGATTTGGGATAATACTTTATAGGCGGCATTAAGAACAGGATCGCACGATAGTTTTCACAGTCCAGCTTGTCGCCTTTCTTATACATTGGGCAGATAACCCCCTCCTTCCACTCCTCCGGAGGCTGTTCGGTATCCCAAATCCTGACTATCAGTCGATGTAGGTAATTTTCCAACTTGTCCGGGCCCATCTTGATAAATTCTGCTCCGATTCCATCCCTTCAAACCGATTTGTTGTTCTTCAGCTGCTTGATGGCATCCTTAACTTCACCTATCGTCGGGGGTGGCACATCTCCGTCAATTACTGCATCGACTACGTCTCTTCCATCGCTGTCTTGGTCCTCTTCCTGTACTTCATTCAGATGTTCATCGAAGTGCACCTTTCGGTCACCTCATGATCGTCCGTCAGGGTTCTCCCATCCTTATCCCGACACATTACGGCTCGCGGCACGAAGCCTCTGCGGGATGCGTTGAGTTTCTGGTAGAACATTCGCGTTTCATGTGAGCGGTGCAGCTGTTCTCACACACCCCCTCTTCCTGGCGGCACTTTTTCTCCCGGAATAGTTGGGTCTGCTGTCTCCGCTTCTGTCTGTATCGTTCTACACTATGACGGGTAGCTTGACGCAGCATAAGTGCCCGCGCTGCGTTCTTCTCATTCCTTGTCGAACCACTCGTTCTGTCGGCTTCGTTTCACATAACCTAAGACGTTCTCCGCTACGCTGCTGAAAGCTGTTTTCACGGGGTTCCACCAGTCCTCGAGAGGGGCTTCGTCGAGCTGGCCCTCTTCCGGCAGCGCAGTTTCGAGCGATTGCGCGTAGCTTGCGGCGACGTCAGGTTGCTTCAGTTGCACGAGATTGTACTGTGGCGGGCGCCGGTACCGAAAGTTGTTCACTACGGAGAGTTTTGGGCGCATCTTAATCATCACTAGGTAGTGTTCCGAGTCGATGTTAGCGCCTCGGTAGGTTCTGACGTCGGTGATGTCTGAGAAGTGCCGGCCATCTATCAAAACGTGGTCGATTTGTGATTCCGTTTGATTCGGTGACCTCCAGGTGTACCGATGTGGGAGGCTGTGCTGGAAGAAGGTACTACGTATGGCCATGTTTCTGGAGGCGGCGAAGTCGATAAGTCAAAGGTCGTTTTCATTGGCCAGCTGTTGTGCGCTGAACTTTCCAATCATCGGTTTAAACTTCTCCTCCTGGCCAACCTGAGCGTTAAAATCCCCAATTATGATTTTGGTATCATGGTTTGGGCAGCGGACGTATTCACGCTCCAGCTGCGCGTAGAATTCATCTTTGTCGTCATCGCTACTTCCGAGGAGAGGGCTGTGCACATTAATGATGCTGATGTGAAGAACCGGCCCTTGGTCCTCAACCTGCACATTTGGGGGTTGATCGGCCACCATCCAGCCACCATCGCATGCTATAAACTAACGTTGAATAGCGTGGCCCAGTAATATGAGGACAACGAAAGTGAAGTATGAAGCAAAATTCATACGTAGAGACGGTTTCAAAGCAAAATTATAGAACTATGTAATCCACCACTAATTTTTTGTTTGGCTCAGCCAGTACAAGCACATCGGTCGCAAGCTCGTTCCCAAGCTTAATAATGCGCCCCTAATAATGAACTCCCACGAACACACTCTCAAATATTCGGTCAAAATAATACAGCAAATTGTGTATAGCAAGGTGCTGGCTGCAAGGAGTACTTCGGACCAAGGGGTTCTGCAACAGTGAACCGATTTCAAATCGCTAGTTGCTTATTGATTGTTGATTCGACCGTGTCCTGTGTAGTAAAATCGTTCAAGGAGACCCAGACGACCCAGTGGCGAGCTGGCAGTGGAAGGCACGCAAAAACGACCGACACCGTAAACGCAAGGAAGGTGAGGGATTACTTCAAGCGCAATCCGCACCATTGGATTCGGGACGTGGCCAAGAAGGTCAGTTCTTCCGTCTGGCTCGTCCAGCAGATTTCATGTCTTCCACGTAAGGAAGGCGCCTAACTGAACTGATAAACATACGTTGGCCAAATCCCGTGATAGGAAGCTGTACCGCGTGTGGTTGGTGCAGCCGAAATGCATCGTAATGGACGACGAGATGTACATTAAAGAGGACTCCCAGCCTAGAGTTTTTCGTCAGCAAGCCCCGTGTGGATGTTCCGGAGAAGTACCGTAAGAAGAAGGGCTTTCAGACCCAAGAAAGTGACACTCTGTTTTTGCCGATCTTGCATCGTGCCGTTACGCGAAACTCGCCAGAACTTCGCTCAGTAGAAAATTTCAAATAGATAAACGGCGCAGATTTGAAGAAGGAGTAGAGAATAAACCAACTTTGCAAGAATACAGCTTATATGTGTTTATTAAGTTCCTGGCAGTTTCAAAAATATCCGACATAAAATATTTGGTGATCATTTTGTCTGTAGCATTTTTTTCGAGTTTAATCTTAATTACGTTTACTAATTCCTACCCTTTTCTCATTTGACCTGCGTTTGGACAGGGGCGCCATCGGTATTGCTTCAACTTATGATCACCAGTGTTTACACTTTGAGGATGCACTTTAGTCCCAATCATCATCTGTTGTTTCTCTGTGTAATTACAGCCGATCTGGCAATAACGGAGTAGCAACCTCGGACGGTAAACGATGCTCATGCTCATTCCTTAGGATTAGTTTATATTTTTGGTTATAAGAAATTATCTGTTTAACTGATACGTATTTATACATACCACCTGTTTCATTAACTTATTGAACTAAATAATCATGGAGATAGTTTATGATACGACTGTCATATCTGAGCATATTTTGCCAGATTTCTGAGGCCTGACTTTTCAACGTTTTCTTAGCACTCTATGAATATTTTGTGTGTACCGTCAGAATCGCATTGCGATTCCTCACAATTTAGCATTCATCTGCTTGCACAACTGTATCTCTCGCAAAATTGAACAATTACACCTCTGTGTTGCATCCGGAGGCGAAGACGTCGCTGCTCCCAAGTCGTTACCGGTAAGCTTGTGCTCAAGAAATCTTCATAAAACACCCCATCCTATCTCAAGCTTCTTTTAAACTTGGCGAGTGCCGACTCGCAAATTTCCATAACATTTAATCGGTTTAATGAATTGTTACAGCAGCGAACCTCTCAGCAACCCACACCCTTCGCCTTCGTCAATCCTGCAAGAGATATAATTCCACTTCGGGCTGCTTTCTGAGGCGAATATCCTCTTACTCGGAGTTTAAACAAAAAAAAAATCAACCGACTCAACAGAATGCCATAAAACCGAACGATTTTAATTTCGTTATTATCCTTTTTGAACTGCTTTTCGCGCTCGTCGCACTTCGTCACCCAACAAGCCCGTCCGTCGCAGTCGAGTGGTGTCAGTCAAAAAATAGAACACTGAATTGGGTTGGTATTTATTCTTTTTTGTGTAGATTGCCTTTGGGTAGCTGCCGAAATTTTCCTCCTTGCGTAAAAAATCGCAGGGGTAGGCCACATGTAGACAAAAGTAACTACTTAAAGTATTTATTTAACGATTGTGTCGACCGACCCTTGGAATGAATTCTACCGACGACGCTGACTGATGAACATTGACTGACGCAGCGAAAGGGAGCGGAAGTTGGAAATTCTGCGCTCAGGTTGCACCGTTGACCATATGGTGCAATTTAGGATGTTGAAATGCTGGCGGCTCGGTCCTGCGCTAGTATTTGCCCGGTGGTGATGATGAAGAACCTTGAAACAATTATGATTCAAGGATCCACTTAGGCGATCATTAATGTCATGCTTTCAAGTCTCCACTGGTTGGAAGTGTGTAATTTGAACACCTGCAGTCAAGAAAGGGAAATGTTTCACTTGTGGTGTGTCATCAGAATCTACAACTAAATCCAAAAACTTCCAAGTTCCAAAAGCCATCCATCAGAGAGTTATCGAAGTCCCTTTCAATTGGACACATTCATTAGTCGATGAGAACGAACGATAATGTATGGCTCACCGCCTCTCCCTAACTGCCCCAATTTCAACTCACAAGAACCATCGAAGAATGGAACAAACAGTCCATCTTATCCGTTGAACACAGTCCTTTCATTAGAGAGTCGTCCAAGCTTTTAATGCCTCTTAACTCTCGCTTTACCTACATTGTGCATATTGCGTCGCAACTGGACACAGTGATTTCCTCCACTCTCCCCTCCCAACCCACTGAAATCCCTTCGATGTAACACTTCTCATTATCGCTTCTCTTCTTCCATACACACCTACTTCTTTGAAACCTACTTTAAAACCCCAACGGCGACGGCGGCAGTAGCAGCTTCAGCAACAACAGTTCCAACGGTTACAAACAAGTGTGCTGCAATAAGCCACCCCCTTTGCCCCCCCCCTCTTCTTCGTCACCGCAAAAGGGACAGCACAATCACTGGTCAACCACACTTGGGCCGAGGCGACGGAACCCAGTTTCCCGCCAACGACAATCGCAGTTCATTGAATTTCGGCAGGGACCTGTTCCATCGTGATTTGTTTGGTTGCTCTTTGGGCTATCGATTCTTCGGGGTCTGAACGGAGTTTTGTGATGCCCCAATGGGACTTGTTCCATAGGAAGTGCAAGCTGGTCAAACGTAGTCGTGTCTCCGTTGATGGTGGTTGAGGGTGACCAAACGTGACTCGTTAGTGGTCATGAAATTTTCCGAGGTGAGGACATGACGTTATTCAGACATAATTAACATCCTTTGCCCAGTAATTTTCATCTAGTAACCCTAGAACCAAAAAACAAAACACAAAACTCACCCAACGATAAGGTAAAAGCATCGCCGAGCACGACCAAAACAAAGCCAAAGTCCTACAGAAGTCCTATAGACGAATTTCACGCCAACTCATCCAGTGGTTGGCAGCACCCTCTCAGAATCTAATGAAACTTTGCGGGTGTGTAGACTATGTCTTTTCAAGCAACTTTGCATACTTTGTTTTTTTTTTCAAAATTTATGTAGACTACCATTTGAAAAGGGCTTAAGTTTTTTGATCGTTTTCTTTAAATCAACGTAACTCGAAAAGGAATTGACTAACAAAAAATGATGTATGAGTGACTTTTAGAAAATTGTCACTTCTGTTATGAAAAAAAAATTTAAAAGTCAATTCTTATACGCTAAAAAAATATTTTCTAATTTAAAGTCAATTTGCAAAAATATGGCTATCTTAGAATTGGACGAATATAATTCGCTAAAAGTTTGCCATACATTGCAAGTTGTCACTCTAGGGAAAAATAGTTTTTCTAACAACAAATTTTTAATCACTGATATAGTCTTTCTTTGTATTCTCCCATACGCGGAGTAACGATCTATGATGATGTTGTTTGAGAAGGAAATAATTTCTCATCACCATGAGGCTCTAGGAGTAAACACGAGAGTAGACAGCACTAATTTTTGCTACACGGTGTTCAATAAGTTCGGATACACTTTCAAAATTTGTTAAAAAAATGAAAACATGTTTTTTTATTTTTTGGATTTATGTTATTGAAAGCTATGTTTACAAGGAACGTTTACAACATTTCTCTTGGAATGACCCCCCCTTTGTACTCCTTAACGAGCTTCAAACGTTTCTCGAACGCGTCGCAGGCGGCACGCACGGACTGCATGGGCATTTCGTCCCAGATTTTGAGAATTACCGTCTTGAAATGATCCAAAGTGCTGACCTTGTATTCGTTCAGCTTCGCCATCATATAGGACCAAACAAAAAAGTCGAGAGGATTCAAGTCCGGGGAGCTGGAGGCCACAAAGTTTTGTCCAGAAAGTCGGTTAAATTGTCCCGACACCAGGCTTGAACCACATTTGCCGTATGGGCTGGTGCACCGTCCTGCTGGAACACGTGAGTGCTCATCGCCGTAGAGGCTTCAGAGACTGGGGGCAACAACCTTTTCCAAAACCTCAGTTTTGTAGTACGCCGCCGTTGATTTTGACGTTTTTTCAATAAACACCAAGGGTAGCTTACCACGTTTGCATACTGCCCCCAAACCATCACCGACGCGGCACTCTGGAACCGAGGGATGTTTATATTGGATTCAGGAATGCTGTCCCTCGATGGCGCCACACCCGGTCATTTTGCACATTGTGCGGCTGCTGCAGCACGAACAGTTTCTCGTCCGAAAAAACAAACTCCTGACCAGCGTGCCGAGAGAGGATCCTCTTAGCTCGATCCAACCGCTTTTGCTGGTAGCCTCCGAAACGCCATGGACCTTACGTTTTTGTAGGGCCTGAAACCAAGGTCCTTGGTGAGTATGGTGTGAGCGGTTCCAATGGAAACGTTGAGATCTGCAGCCGTTTTCCGGATTGAGCGGTTCTTTTTGCGCCGAATTCGCTCCTCACGATCTTGATGACCCGTGGCGTCCTCGCTGAACGCGGCCGACCGGATCTCGCACGGTCATTGGTCGAGGACGTCTCCCGGTATCGCCTGATGGTCGTGTAGACAAAGTTCCGCTTGACCCCATGCGATTTCAGCAGCCGGATATATCGCCGGGTCGCTCACCGTTCAAAAAACGGCTTAATTACGAAGTCTCGATACTCTTTCATCGCGCGTAACAAACGAACAACAACTAACAGAATGTCAACACCGCGCACATTCGGTAGCGTATGAATGAAGCTAAAGCTGACACCAATACCAATGCAGAATATGTACATGGCGCATACCTACGCAATGATGAAAACTTGTATTCGAACTTATTGAACACCGTGTAGAACAAAGTTGTTAAGAGAAATTATTGATAGTTCCGGTAGCTCACGGCAGGCTGTGAAAATTGAATAGAAGTAGTTTTTGAAATTAAGCGGAGGGCATTGTGAGGAAGTATTTCGAAACAAGCACACAATCTTTTGCCAAGCATCCCCATGTGGAGTAGGTCAAGGCAGGAACGAATCCACCACCTTGACTGGTAGTCGCCAGCAAAAAAAGTGCTGTCTACTCCTAGAGCCTCATGGTGATGAGAAATTATTTCCTTCTCAAACAACATCACTAAATTTTTAATGTCAACATAACTCAAAAAAGATAAGACTTACAAAAAAATTAGGCATCAATGACTTTTAGAAAGTTGTCTAAGCTTTTTTTTTAAAAAAATGGTGAAATTGTAAAATCGAGGTTTACACACTAAAAAAAAACATTTTAAAATTTAAAGTCAATTTGCAAAAAAATGACTATCTTAGAATTGAACGGCTTTTTTTTAACAACGGCCATACATTGCAAGATCGGCACTTTTAGGGAAAAAAAAACTTTTTCATGTCCCTTTTTTTACCGTGTATCATGCAAACTCGTCTAGTTATGGTCTTCAACGCCCCCCCTATAGAATCCAATAAAATTTAGAAGTTATAAGGAATTGAATGTATTGACAATTGGGTAAAAATCAATATTCATCTAGACTAATATTTGAAAATGGTCAGAAACATTAAATTCCCCTTGACATCAGTAAAACAGAACCCAAAATGTACAGTTAAGTACAAGTCATTCCTAACTGCTTCAAATATGACTTCTCATAAGGAATCGGGGAAGGAAGGACGGATTTACGGAATGTGTAAAAAGGTATGGGAAAAATTGTGTTAGCCCCTTGTGTTAGGCTAATAAATCTAAAAGAATAGCGGACGTCATATTTAAAACATTCTAATTTGATAGGACTTGATGCATATTCATTTAAAGACGATTCAAATACGACGTTATATGAATTTTCGAAATACTGTTTATGTCAATGAAAACTCATAGGTCTTTTGCTTGGTAAGGGTTTTATTTGATTTATTTTTTATATGTACATCTTCACGTATTAGTGATTAACATAAATTCATATATTTAATTTATAAATCTTGCACATACAAATGAATTTCTTTGGATAATCTTTTGAATCTGATAATCTTTTTGCTGAAATTCTGAAATAGCTTCAAAGCAATGAACCTGTGTAAAAGGCATTGTCTTTACGTAGCTAGAGAACTCCTCAAGTTCTTCTGACATTTGTGCATACTTTCCCAAGTCTTGGCTTGTGTCATTGTTCGGATAGTAGAGTCTTTGAAGCGGCGAATTTGATCTCAGCTGCTCAAAGCTAAAACGAGGTTATAAATTTATTATTAAAGAGAAACATTATCATGTCATGAACATACATAATTCTGCCTCCCACAGGAAATCAGATCCCTTTACTCAATTTGGGTCCACTTTTCGGGTACGTTGTATGCCGATTGGACACGGTTTTCTACTATGTATCCTTGCCTACGATTGCTCACCTAACCTCTACAGTAATATAGCTACGAAGATTACACTTCGTTAGTGTGCCTATCATTCGATAAATTTCACCCTTCTCACCTGCCGCAGTTTCTTTTCTCCCTAGCCACGACAGATTGCAATGCATTTAATTTTAGTAAATGTATTAACTTGAAAACAAAACTTAGAGCGTAATCGTAAGAAATTATAAATGCCTGCGTTACATGCGGATTCACTGCTAACCTCCCTTTTCACGAGAGTATCGACTTTGACGTTTCCGGTCGCGCTGTCTATGTCGTCACTGTGAAGTAACGCGGGGCTGCTGCGACCGTTTACCTCCCGGGAATGGTTGCCAGAACGGTCATTGACAGACACGTCCCGCAAAAGATTGTTCGGACTGGACTTTCGGGTTCTTTGATGACGAACGCTCTTCGCTCGCTGTGATTGAAAGGGCGGCTCTTAAAAGATTCACGAAACACCGCACCATGTCGCTTCAACGCCACTATAGCTACGAATAAACGGATCAGTCGTGCGCATTTTCAACGTTACCTGAGTGGGGTTCAACGGCGTCTCAAATCTTATTCGAAATCTTTTTGCAGCTATGTTAATCAACAACGTAAGGAAGTAGGCTTATCTTCATCCGTGTTCTATAATGCGAAACTGCTGGCACTCAACAGGAAATTTGCGATCTGTTTTCAGTAAAATTTGCTGGTGCTTATGAAGACGAGCGACCAACCAGTCATTCTGTTTACGCTGCCGCCGGCAGCCATTTCCCCTTGGCAAAATCAAACACTCAGCCTAGTTGATGTGGATTGAGAATCAATCTCGAACGCGGCATTACACCTTAAAACATCGCCTAAGCCTGGACCCGATGAGGTTCCGTCGGTTTTCACGAAACACTAAGCGGATTGTCTTCTGTATCCGCTGTCAGATATTCAGATGCCCCTCTCTTGCGGTACATTTCCTTATTGCTGGAAAATGGCGGACATATTTCCGGTATATAAAAAGGAAGCAAGCGGGAAGTGAACAACTACCGAGGATTTTCACCAGGGCGTTCAACAACTACAAACCTATTGTGCCTTACGTCGTACATCACTGATGGTATGATCGCTCGATGCCAAACGGACGTGATCTACACAGATTTAACGGCAGCTTTCGACAAGTTGAATCATGATATCGCGATCGCTAAACTTGACAGACTAGAAGTTGGTGGTAATCTTTTAAGATGGTTTCGATCATATCTCACAGGGCGACAATTGACAGTTGCCCTAGGTGACCTTCGTTCAAGGAGTTTCTGCGCCACGTCCGGGGTACCGCAGGGTAGCCATCTGGGACCGTTGATATTTCTTTTATACTTCAATGACGTACACTATGTTATCGGAGGGCCCCGCCTGTCGTTTGCTGATGACCTGAAAATGTTTATGCGACCCTGTTCAGCCGCCAATTGCCATTTTATCTAAGCGCTGGTTGATGCTTTTACTGATTGGTGTACTATAAATCGGTTGGTGGTCAACCCGGCCAAGTGCTCAGTGATAACCTTCTCACGTCACAAACAACCAATTCTGTTCAACTACCATCTTCTCGGTACGACCATCGAACGAACGCAGTGCGTTAAAGACCTAGGTGTTCAGATGGATTCGAAACTGACGTACACGCAACATTTATCGTATGTTGTTGACAAAGCTTCAAGGACACTAGGTTTTATATTAAAGGTTGCGAAGAACTTCAGCGACATTCACTGCCGAAAATCTCTCTACTATTCTCTCGTTTGTTCGATACTGGAGTACTTTTCAGCGGTCTTGGTTCCATGCTATGATAATTGCGCCGAGCGAATCGAATCTAGACTTCCTTGGACTTCCTTGGAGCGACCCTTTTCGTCTTTCTAGCTACGAAAGTCGGTGTTAGTTAAAAGTTTCAATGGGCCGCTGCTCCATCCGATATGAAAATAATGTCTGAGCAATATATCAAATTTTGTTAAATGAAATCTAGCAGTTTTAATTTAAACAACTGAATTGAGTCATGGGTAAAAACTTCAGAGATTATGATAAAGCTTTTGTTTTCCAATTTATTGTCCAATATACTTCAAAGGATTGGTAATAAACAGATTGCTCCTGATTTAATTGTATTATCACTAAAGTTTAAAAAAATAATAATAAAATAAGCCCTTTCCAAATATCAGCCTTGATTTTTGAACATTCAAAGACCGTTGAAAAATCAAAATTGTCATTATATTTAAATTTAATTGACTTCTGCGTGGTCTTAGGACCAAATTATAAGACGATCCAGGTGACCAATAAGCAGTTACAAAGCGTCTTTACGGCAGCCTAACAAGCAATTAAGTCACCTTAAATGCAACGTAAAGACCGCTTTTGGCCCAATATACGGCTATTTTACTGCAAGGCTGTAATAATGCTTCATAAATGCTATTTTGCATTTGGAATGCTTATTACAGGCTACAAGCATTTAATTAGCATTTGAATTCCAGCTCTACAACAGATAGCATTCAAGATGCTGATATAGTGCTAACATGATAACTTGTAGCACATGAGAATGCAGATTAAGGAGGTTCATTTACTGCATATGCTAATGCTTATTGGTTACCTGGGGAGTTGGCGCGATACACGGTAAAAATTGCTCATGAAAAATTTGTTGTTCGAAAAACTTGCGATGTATGACGAACTTTTAGACAATTATATCAACTACACCGTGTCCAATATTTTATCATACACTTTTTCCTTGCATTGGTGTCGTACAACTACTCAACATGTTTCACATATGTGTTGGTGGAGTTTTGCACTATGTTTATACAAACGCTTTTAAGTTATGTCCTATTCTTTTAATCCGGTGTTTATCTTTTATCTATTTTTTAGAACAGTTTTTGAAAGGTGAGGGCCCGGGAGCTATTTTTAGAAATTTGAAAAACCTCGGAGTAAAGCGGGATTTTGTGTACCGAACCATCCGAAGGTACCGTGACACCTGCTCGTTGAATGACCGGAAGAGATCCGGTCGTACTCGTACGGCGCGTACTGCACGAGTTGTTAAACTGGTCAGGGAACGGATTAGACGAAAATCACAGCGCTTTGTACGTAAATTGGCCGCAGATCTGAGTGTTTCGAGATCGTAACGCACAATATACTGCAAAATGACCTCGGATTCCAAGCTTTCAAGAAACGTAAGGTTCAAGGAGTTTCGGAATCTTCCAAGCCGAAACGACTCGAAAGAGCAAGAATTTATCTTTTCCAACGAAAAGTTATTTGTCGCGGCACGGTGGGGAAGAATTTATCTTTTCCAACAACAATCCCGCAATGTCCAGAACGACAGATTGTGGGCTCTCTCTTTGAGAACTGTTTCAGAGAGTGATAGGAATATTCCACGGTTCCAGGCGCGCTGCATCATTGATGGTTTGGGGAGGAATTTGCAAGTGAGGCAAATTACCACTGGTTTTCATCGAAAAGGCGTTAAAGTGAATGCCGTGTATATTATAAAACGGAAGTTTTGGAGAAGGTTGCCAAAGCCATATGTACAAGAGGTGTTTGAAGATGATCACTATGTGTTTCAGCTAGTGACGGAGCGCCATCGCATACTGCAAATCTCGTTAAGAAAATTTGACTGACTTTTTGGACAAGAATGAATGGTCTCCAAGTTCACCAGATCTGAATCCCTTGGATTATTTCGTATGGTCACACAAGCTGTACGAAGGTAAATGACCACGGGGCGTCTCATCATGAATCAATTCCAAACCGTAATCAAACGAATTTGGGACAGGAAATGCCGATGGAAGCCGCCTGTGACGTGCTTTGACAGCGCCTGGAGCTGATCCAAGCAGCAGTCAAAAGGCGGTATTCTCAAAACATACGCTGTAGTTGATCAGAATTATGTAAACTGCAATATAACGGGTAAAGTTATCAATAAAATGTGGATTATCGAAACCTCCATATGCCAAATTTGTTTCCATTTGCTTGATTAGTTCTCGAGTTGTGTTTCATTTGTATTGGAACCCTACTTTCATAAGGCAGAAGGGTCTCAAACTGTCATATAAACATTTCTCTCCTTCAAAAACCTTCATCTGTCTAATTTGGTTCCATTTGCTTAGTTAGTTCTCGATTTAGGCAGAAATTTGCGTTTCATTTCTATGGAAACCCCCTCCCCCCCATTCAGAAGGCAGAGAGCTCTTAAACTACCATAGGAATATGTTTGTCCTTCAAAAAAAATCCACATGGCAAATTTGAGTCCATTTGCTTTATTAGTTCTCGAGTTCTGCAGAAATTTGTGATTCATTTATTTGAGAGCACCACCCACTTCCCTTTTAGAAGGCGGAAGAATTTCAAATCACCATAGAAACATTTCTCTCCTTCAAAAACCACCATATGCCAAATTTGTTTCCATTTGCTTGATTAGCTCCCGAGTTATGCAACAAATTGTGATTCATTTGTTTTGGAACCCCCCTTTCAGAAGGCAGAGGGGTCTCAAACCATCATAACGGGTGGCAATTAAAATTTTGGAATTTTTTCGAGGCCTCTATGATCAACAACAAATCGAGCTCAGAGAGAAATAAGAGCGGTGGTGTTAGCTTTTCTCTTTTTTCTGCTAGTATTTTCGTTTTGTTATGCTTGCTCAGTTTTGCTCAAAATGCCGTCGAAACAAGAAGTCATTTCGCGAGTGCGTTGTACAGTTCCTATGAACTGCACAGAAATCTGCAAAACGTATACGGTACAACATTTGAAAAGCAAAATGTTGCGACTTCGACTGTTTACCATATCCTACGATTCTCAACAACTACTTGCTAGCAAACTAGTGGAAGACAAACCAAAACAGACTCAAAAGAATTTCGTTTTCATTCTCGTGCCTTCAACAAACGGGGTGCCGAACAAAAGTTTAACTGTTCTCCTCAGTACATCTGCAAAACATTGAGAACGGCAAGAGTCGAAATAAAGTACCGAAAGAAGACACGAGCCCTGAATATACTGATGCACAGATTTCAACGCTGAAATCCCAATGCCTGTTGGTTGATTAAAATTATTCCGGAAAAAGTTTTGTTTGGACGACGAAAGCTACTTCCTCTTTCAGAAGACGCAGATTCCCGGAAACGATCGATACAATTCAACGGATAGTTCTACCACACCTCCGAACATAAAATATAAGTTTAAACATAAGTTTGAACAGAAAGTGATGCTGTACATTGCCATTTCGAGAAAGGCATTTCAAAGCCATGGTTCAAGCCCCTGGTTTGGCAATCAATCAAGATGTGTACCAGAACGAATGTTTGAAGAAAATTTTGATCCTGTTTCTACAAAAAATCATCATGCTGATGGACAATACGTGTTTTTACGCCGGATAAAGCATCATCGCATTACGCCATAAAAACACAATCGTTCCTGAATACCCATTCGATTCCATTTGTACCCAAAACCACAACCCGACAAATCTGCCTCAGTGTCGCCCAATCGAAGATTTCTTCGGGGTTTTGAGTTCCTTGGTGTACAAAAATAACTGGAGAGCCACGAATTGCAAACAGTTGATTGGTAGAATCAAGAGATGCATTCGCAAAGTTGACATGTAGGCCGTACAACGCTCCTGTTCCGACATCAAACGGAAGCTTCGCCGAACATCCGATTACGGCCCGTTTTCATATGTTCACTAATTTTTTTTCAACAATGGACAATGTATCTTTTATTTGAATAAATCAGATCTTCTTCAACTATGATTGTCTTTTTTTGACAGCTTGAGAAAAAAATTTCAAAATTTTAGTTGCCACCCGTTAGAAACATTTCTCTCCTTCAAAAACCTTCATCTGTCTAATTTGGTTCCATTTACATAATTAGTTCTTAAGTTATGCAGAAATTTGCGTTTCATTTGTATGGGAACCCCCCCCCCCCCCTCCACATTCAGAGGGTAGAGGGGTCTTAAACCACCATAGAAATATGTGTCTTCTTCAAAAAATCCACATGCCAAATTTGATTCCATTTGCTTTATTAGTTCTCGAGTTCTGCAGAAATTTGTGTTTCATTTGTTTTAGAGACCCCACCCTCCTCCCCTTTAGATGGTGTAAGAGTCTAAAATCACCATAGAAACATTTCTCTTCTTCAAAATCCTCCAGATGCCAAATTAGGTTCGATTTGCTTGATTAGTTCCCGAGTTATACAGCATATTGTATTTCATTTGTATGGGAACCCCCCTTTCAGGACGGGAGGGATCTGAAACCATCATAGAAACTTTTCTTGCCTTCAAAAACTCTTTTGCTTGATTAGTTTCTTTTGCTTGATTAGTTCTCGAGTTATGTAGAAATTAGTGTTTCATTTGTATGGGAGCGCCCCTTTCCAGAATAGGGAGGGGTCTTTAAACCGGCCCCAAAAATCCCTGCATGCATTCAGTAGTTTCCGAGTCTATTAGGTTCAGACAGAAAGTATAGACAGACAGAAATCCTTTTTTATATAGATAGATCGATAGATAGATGAGAATATATTGAACACGGTGTATATTAATAAAAATTTCGTACAATTCTAAGATAGCTATTTTTTTTCAAATCGACTTTCAATTTATATATATATATATATATATATATATATATATATATATATATATATATATTATATATATATTTAGCGTGTAAGAAATATATATTAAAATTTTTACAATTTTTTTTTCATAAAAGCTAAGACTATTTTCTAAAAGTCACTCATACATTTACTTTTTTGTAAGTCTTTTCCTTTTCAGTTATGTTGAAATTTTTTTTGTTAGATATACTTTTTTTCCTTAAAAGTGCTCATCTTGCAATGTATGGCGAACTTTAAGGCAATTACATTGCGTATATTAAAAATAATTTCGTCCTACTCTAAGGTAGCCATTTTTTTTTGCAAATTGACTTTAATTTTGAAATTATTTTTTTTTAGTGTTTAAGAATCGATTTTACAATTACAACGATCAAAAAACTTAAGCCCTTTTCAAATGGTAATCTAGATAAATTTTGAAAAAAAGAAGGTATGCATAGTCGCTCGAAAAGACATACTCTACACACCCACAAAGTTTCATCGGATTCTGAGAGGGTGCTGCCAATCACGAAGACGAGTTGGCGTGAAATTCGTCTATAGTAAAAATCGGGAAAATAAGAAAGCACCACTCCACCCAAGCGAAAGGAGCAAGAAGATCCAGGTCGAGAACCTTTCGTTGCTGCGTTTGATTTGAGGTTTGTAGATTTTGAACCCGTGAGGGTGGCTCCCGAACGAGGCCCAAATCGCGCGGAAGATCGTCTACACCGAGGACAACCCTGGCGAACGTTTATTTTATTTCGGTCTGCCTTTCGCTCCTCGCGCTCAGGCCGGAGGAAAATTCTACGACGCAAAAACTGCAAGTCCACCCCGTCGCGAGAGAGTAGGTCGAACGGTGGCCGAGGCGAGAGGGTCCCAAGCGGCAGCCGCAGAGGGTCAGGTTCGTTCGGTTTCGGGCTGCGGGTGACCGGTTTGCTTGATTTGTTTTCGTTGCGTCTCGCTCTCGGGTCCCAACGGAGCAAGCGAGATGGATTGAAAAGCAGCGAAGCAGCAGCCAGTCAGTAGTGTAATCACGGGTTACTTGGTTGGTTTGTATAGGAAGGTAGTAGGAAAATGAGCCGAGAGTGAGACAATCAAAAAGTGGCATAAATAAACACAAGTCATGACAACAGGGGTCCGGGCTCCGTGAGTGTGTACGGAACAGAAGGAAGGAAAGCAGGCCACAACGCTGAATCTTGGGACAACGGACGACGACGACGACGACGGAGATCCATGCACAATAATTGTAAGGAGCTGTAGGTGGACACGGAGGAAGAGGAAGAAGGAATCGAGCAGCGAGAGATCATGCGATGCACGTGTTTCGAAAACTGGTTTTTGCCTGGCAGGTCAGAACATCTTGGAGAGCAGGAGTAGGTGCGAGATGGCGAGGAGTTGGATGTTGTTGGTTTGCATGCAGTGTGTACTTCTTCGGTTTAAAACCAAAAGCACGAAGAACAAGAAGGAGTCGGATGGGCCTGAGGATTGTTTTTTTTTATTCGTTACAGAAAAGAAGATGTGAACCTTAAGAAATTGAACGACGACACGGTTGAATTGGACTAGGAAGAGGAGGAGGGAAAATGAGATGAGATGGACAAATTATAATGTGTGTGCTATAAATTTAAATACAAATAAACAAGTTGGAAAACCGGAGCGAGATTAGAAGTAGCAGCTTCACGGGCTGAAAGTGCTGAGGATCACTGGCTTCTGGTTCTGGCAGCGGTTGAGATCGTTCGGGTTTGATACGGGCACTATTATGAGATCGGACGGAAGGGAAGCGGAGAAGAACACAAAACCGATTTAATTGCTTTCCAACGGATCCACTGCACTTTTGTTAATTCAATAAATCATTTTGATATTCAAAATACGAGATATTGAATAATGAAGGGCTATAAATGAAAAATCGGGCGCGATTAACTCCGACGAGTGTGTTTATGCGTTGGGCTGGAGATCCGTTTGAACGATAAGGAGCAAGCTTACAGGGCATTGACTTGTTTCGATCATGTCAGTTGATAGGACGGATTGAAGTTGGATTAGATAAGGGTTATTGGATGCAATTTCGGGGATGATATTTGACTGAAATTGGGCGGTGAAACTGTCATTTTAAAGACCATATGTAGTGAGTTGACCTCAAGGGTTTGACTATTAATAAACACCTAAATAGTAACCAAACACCGATGTCTTTCAGCGCAGAACGTGACACGTTAGTTGTACCTAAGGCTTGCTTCATTTAGAATTGGAACAAACTTTTGCTCATATTGTGGCGCTCCTGGTGGACGCATTTGGAAGTTCTTGGCGCCCACGTGTCGGGAATTTTATCAGCTTCACGTATGTTTTTTTGACATTCTGCAAATCGACTGTACTTTGTAAACAATCAACATGGAAGCCGAAAGAAGGGAAAAAATTGTGCACAGTTATTTGGGAAATCCATTATGGTCTGCATCTAGGCTAGCTAAACAGCTGAAATTGCCCAGAAATACCGTATGGCGCGTTATCAAACGGTATAAGGAAACATTGACGACGATTCGGAAGCCTCAAGCTGATCGTCGGAATGGAACTGTCGACCGGAAACTGCGTGGTAAGATTTTGAAGACGATTAAGAGGAATCCCAATCTGTCGGATCGTGATTTGGCCAGAAAATTTGGTGCTGCCCATAGTACCGTGAGAAGAACTCGACTCCGGGAAGGAATCAAGTCGTATCGAGCTAGCAAACAGCCAAATCGGACCATAAAACAGAATTGTGTGGCCAAAATCCGTGCTCGGAAGCTATACGACCAGGTGCTGACCAAGTTCGACGGGTGTCTTCTGATGGACGATGAAACCTATGTCAAGGCTGACTTCGGGCAAATCCCAGGTCAAAAATTTTACTTGGCAACGGCTCGGGGGATGTTCCAGCCAAATTTAAATTTGTTTTTGCCGAAAAATTTGCACGAAAATTCATGATTTGGCAGGGCATTTGCAGCTGTGGCAAAAAACGAAAGTTTTCGTTACAAATAACACAATGACGTCGGAACTATACCAAAAAGAGTGTCTCCAAAAACGAATTTTGCTGTTCATCTCGATCCCACGACCATCCCGTAATGTTTTGGCCAGATTTGGCAAGCTGTCATTACAGCAAAGTCGTTCAAGAATGGTATGCAGAGAAAGGGGTCCAGGTTGTTCCGAAAAACCTTGACCCACCCAACTGCCCCCAGTTCCGCCCTATTGAGAAATATTGGGCAATCATGAAGAGGAGACTTAAGGTAAAGGGAAAGGTTGTCAAAGACATCAATCAGATGAAGGTGGAAGAAGATAGCTAAAACGATGGACGAAGAAGGTGTGCGCCGCCTAATGAGCCGTGTTACAGGAAAAATTCGAGAATTCCTTCGAAACCGTGACGAATAATTTGATCCGTATTTTTTTTTTAAAGTATGAAGAAAACGCTACATTTGTATAAAAAAAAAGATCTTGAATTCAATAATAAATAACTGAAATACAGGCAATTGTTTTTGTTCCAATTCTATCTGAAGCAAGCTTTAGTACTTCAACCCACTCGGAATTGTGATACAATATGATCTTAGTTGTGAGTGAAAAGCCGCATCCGGAGATGTGATAATTGTCTTTCTCAGACAACATATGTTGGCTTGGTATCCATTATATCGTTTGCAGTGTAGACCAAGTCAAGATCTTCAGTTTATCAGCTTACGCACATATCAATTGTGTGTGACCCTATACGATACTCTCAGCCCGTCGTGAAAAAATTATGAATTTTAACAAGTGCGTAAAATTTCCCCTCGCCTAATTCCTAGCCAAAATAGGGTGTAAACAACGAAATTGTATGCAATTTTTCATGCCCGGCACAACAATGTTTGCAATCTATCATATAATAGGCTAGATTCAGGCGTTATCTGCTTAAATATACATGAAATATCTCATTTTTTCCGCTAAATTTAGCATTCCTTTTATGTGCATTAGATAACAAAGAAAATTTTCTGTTTATCTGTGTACTGATTGTTGCGGTCTGGATGATGGGAGGTTCTCCTAGCAATTCGAGGATCATTCGCTTTTTTCGCGTACCGTCCTCCACCTTCACTTCACTATAGATTCCGGATCTATATCAGTGTCACCTTCATTTACCGTATCTTTTCAGAAAATGTGCCCGTCAAACTGCTGGGTCCACCTCTATAACCCCCTCACAAACGTCCAGGAGAAAATTCCCTTGCAAGTGTAGGCATATATCGGCTTGTGACACGGAGACTTCGGGCGAGCTGTTTAACTTTTCATAAAACTTCCATGTGTCGTTGGCACGTTACAGCTCCTCCATCGCTTCGAAATCTCGTTCTTCCATTCGGTGCTCTTTCCTCCTTTTTTTATATAAGAGCAAAGTACGACTTTTGTGACAATGCACAAAATGAACTTCATTTATCATGCCACTTCACCATAACCTAGAGAGATCATACACGGATTCAGTAGCAATGGCATAAGATCCTTTCCCAAATCAGAATGAAATTTTATTTCATGATTTATTTTGAGTCGATAAAGCAGATCTTTGACACATGCATGCAAGAGTATGCATCAGCGAGACGTATCGCTTACCTTTTATTTTGTACAGGGTGGCAACGGTTGCTTGTCAGTAAAACAAATATTCATGAAACCACAGCGAACGGGTTAAAATCAACAAACGCTATGTTTCTTACAAACTAACATTTTATCATTAAAGATATTCCATAATGAACTGGTAACTTTTACCTTTTTCTTTGATGGTAAGGCATAGCCGTTTCTCAAATACATCGCAACTTTTTCTTGTGGCATATTGCCACAAATATTGATGAAGAGTTTTTTGAAAGATTCATGTGTGCGACCTTTTGTGCTTTCAATTTCACAAAGATATCCAAAAGATTGAGATCTGGCAATGCGGCAGGTGATTCTTGTGATGATATGATATGGGGCAAATTTCGCCATCACTACTCCTGTGTTACTTTCAATCGATGAGAAGGGCAGAATACTGTTTAAAACAATCAATTTCGAAGCATGGAGCTACGAGTGATTCCTAAACAAATTTTGGTTGTGACAATTACTGTTTTTTTTATATTTTTTATCCTGACTTGATGGAAAGCAGTGGAAGCTAAACGTTTTCTGAAACTCATCCTCATACTATAACTCTCGAAACATTTTGGAACCGCTGCACAGCCAACCTTTCTTTGGGAACATCTGTAAATTTTTCTAGCGAAGTTCGATAAATTTCATCACAATTGTTCAGAGAAGGTTTTTCAGAGAACTTCAGATATTCTTCAGAGATTTTTGGGAAATTTTTTCAGAAAATTTCACGGCAGGGCAGAACATTTCAAGGCAGGAGTTTTTCAGAGTTCTTCAGAGGAACAACAGGGAAGTTTTTAAAGGAACTTCAGGCAAGGTCTTCACAGAAATTCAAGGAAAGTTGTTTGTAGAAGATCTAAGACGTTCTTCAGAGAAACTTGAGAGAAATTTTTCACAGAAATTCAGGGTAGTTCTTTAAAGAAGTTCACGGAAGTTCTTCAGAAACCATCAGAGATGTTCTTCAGTAAACTTCGGGGAGAAAGTTTGGGAATTTTTTTCAGAGAATTTCAGAAAGGTAATTTCAGGGAAGTTCTTTACAGCACCATGCAGTTTTTCGATGAGGTTCAGAAAGTTCTTCAGGTACTTCGGGAAGTTCTTGTCACTCCGGGAAGATGGTTTGGAAAGTTCATCAGAGAAGTTCAAAAGGTATTTTCAGGGAAGTTCTTTAAAGGAACTTCAGGCAAGGTCTGCATAGAAATTCAGGAAAGTTCTTTATAGAAGTTCAAAGAAGTTCTTCAGAGGAACTTCAGGAAAATTTTTCACAGAAATTCAGGGTAGTTCTTTATAGAACTTCAGTCGGGGTAAGTTCTGGAAATTTCTTCAGAAAATTTCAGGAAGGTAATTTCAGGGAAGTTCTTCCGAGGAGTTTCTTCAGAGGAACTACAGGGAGTGTTCTTCAGAGGAACTTCAGGGAAGTTCTTCACAGAAATTCAGGAATGTTCTTTAGAAAGTTCAAAGAAGCTCTTTTGAGAAGGTCGGGGAAGTTCTTCTGAGAAGTTTCGGGATGTTTTTGAGATAAGTTCAAGGAAATCAATTTAATTCATTGCTTAAAGTTTTCAAATTATTCGTATGTACCAGTTCTTAGAGCAGTGAAAATTAAATGAAATTGAAATTTCAGTTTTATTTAAAATTCGTATAATATTTAGAAAAGAAGTGGCTGTCGATTTCACCAGATTTTTAAGGAAAATAGCAATTTTGCGATTGTGTAGAACGTTAACGAAAGCACGTTAGTATAAAAAAAAACCTTCAAAGAGTGTCAGTGATTGTTTAAATTATAAAGAGCAGATCAGAATATTTCTAAGGGCATGCCGATGATGCATGCCGAATACAAATTTACGTATGTCACGTTAAAGCAAAGAGAAGGATCATTGATGGTGAGATATTTGCTGTTAGGGAATCTAATGCAGGATCTTTGACTTCTGAGATGCCTGTTTTGTCTACAACAATGAGCAAGTTCTGAATTCTGACATTCTGAATACTCTTCATAGGCCTGCTCAAATTTGTTATTCAAGCTCCTTAAAGTAATCGAATATTTGTTATACAAGTCAGTCTTTGCCCCATAACGTCTCCAGCAACGTGTTGGTCGATTTAC
The DNA here is from genome assembly GCA_034211315.2 of Aedes japonicus. Classification (NCBI taxonomy): domain Eukaryota; kingdom Metazoa; phylum Arthropoda; class Insecta; order Diptera; family Culicidae; genus Aedes; species Aedes japonicus. Next base: position 232,259 of record JASCZW010005479.1, on the reverse strand, counting down.
CCAGAACAGTGTATTTTTGGGGTTTTTTAAGTTCCGTGGGTTCGGACACGATTTCGACGCAGTTTGAAAGAAGCACCGTCTCACCATGTAATGACATTTTACGCTTCAAATTGCGCACTACTGACTTTGGTTTCGATCCACTCGTTTTTTTTTCAAGTTTCAAAATGCATCAAAAGCAAAGGTTGAACATCGGAACTAATAGAATCGTAATCTACCTCTCAACGTTACCATCTTGAAAATACTAAGTACTTAGTTAAGCATGAAAATCCCTTGGTCTAGACTTTCTTCGGATGAGGAATTGCAAAACAAATAATATACTTAATTTGAAGTATACACTTCCACAGGTGACCCGGATTAGTTGGTTCCCACAACACCGAATGTTGGTCTAACAGCTCAATCAAGTGTAATTTCTTTTTCTGGTCCATTTTTGCATTGAAAATACTGCAAACACACAAACTAGCAAAAAATTCACATGAATTGTCAAAATACTTCGACTAACGAACTTTGAACTATTCCGTCCGGATGAAATAGTTCATAGCCTACTAGTTACTTTAACATAGAAACTATCTCTAGAGTATACACACAACAACGGGCACGGCTCTACCCCATAAAGCTGTGTCAATTTAGAACCCGGAATAATAAAATCATCTGTATATCGATTACGGATTGACGTACAAATCTCCTCCTGCCGTCGCCATGTAAAATTGTTCGGTCAGGAAGCCGTCGGAAATCCATTCTGACGCAGAGTTCTCCATCGTCGAAGAGCAGAGCGATCCTTGGTACTTCGTCACAACCTCCGCGGGTACAATTTCCGAGCTCGAGTTTTGGTGACGAACTTTGCTTCCACGTTCTGTTTGCCTGTCTGGCCTGGATAAGAACAGATATCCTGCTCGCAAACGAATTTTTCGAACGCGCTGCGAGCAGCAGCGTATTTGGTGTGATTTCATTATCTGATAGTCCATGGGTCTGCTCTGACGGTTCTCAACACCTTCTGGTTCAGCTTGCGGTCATGAATGTTCCAGCTACGACGCTTACCTTGAGGCACTCGATCCACGCTCTTTTGCTTCCTGAAACGTTTGAGCACATCATACACGGTTGATTCGGCGATTTTCCACGTTTTGTGCGATTTTGTTGCGGACCACGTTGGATTATCGTGCGTGGATTTCTTCTCTCCTCTCGCCTTCCATCTGGGTAATTTTACCTGCTGCACGAAACACCGTGAAATTTGTGCCGCAGAAAAAACCGCATAGGTAAACAAACCAGCTGTAAAAGAATTCTTGCAGCGGTCACTTTCCAGTGCCAGCTGCAACACTGGCATAAGTGATTCCGGATTCTATTTGGACAGAATTTTATGTAAATTCCCCGATATTCCCCAATCTTCTTTCCGCTGCCCTCTTCAGCAGCACCTTCCTTCTTTTACCAGTCTTGTTTCTGCCTCACCGGAAGCTCTTGGACCTTCAGATATGCGGCGTATAAAACTTCTTTTACGCGTAAATCGAACAACTCTGAACTATGTCCTTCTACCGTTTCCTGCTAGGATCAGGCATCCTCAACGCATATCGTTTCTGATTCAATACAGTTTCGTGTGCAACGTATTATTAAGTACTAAGGTAATGTAGCAGATAATTGCTGGACCTTTGTATAGGGTGAGAACGGCTCCATCTAGTGGAGCACCATGCACAAAAAAAAATTAGCAACGTATTAGGTTAGCGTTAGCCCCTGCTTGGAATAGTGTCCCGGGGTGCTTATGCCGTTCCACTCTATAACGGCATTATCTATAAAAGAAACATTACAATTATAGCACCTTGCGTTAAGAACGATTCTATGTTCGTTACAGCAAGCGACTTATAATTGATTTGAGTTTGTTTTTATAAGAGCTCATTTTTTTTTAAGCGATTATTGTTTTATTCAAAAATAAAACAGTCAAATATTTTTTAATTAGCATAAAATATGTTATGTTAGAACTCTCTCGAAAAGAGCGAAGAATTGTATGGTATAATGTAAGAAGGTAAACATTTTGCAGAAAATAGGAGTTGAAATAATCTCAGCGTAATCAATTTTTTCAGGAATCTAGAATTTTAGTTTACTCATAACTGATGAACCGATAAAATATTTCCAAAAATAAAATTCTATCATATTTTGTGAGAAGAAACAAGATCCTGAACTTTTTTAAAACTTTCTTATGGAACGTCCATTAATTATGTCACGCAAAAAGTGACCTTTCTCAGCCCCGCCACCCACCCCCCCCCTCCCCTTGTCACGGTTTTTATGCGGACCTTCAAATTTTTTTTGTGTGTGGCATAGTCGGGTTATTTCCCAACACCCCTTCTCTTCCCTACCGCGTGACACAATTAATGGACTTACCCTTATGGCTTTTGACTCCACTCAACGTTTTGATTTACAGTTGGCTTTGTTTTGCTCTGACCAGGTACGCTTATTTGGTCTTCAGCCGTGCATATCTAAAGCCGATTGCCCTAGACAAACATTCATCCAATAACTTATATGAATTGGAAGTTAGTCATTTGACGATATGATTTCAATAATGCATTCCAAAACAAGAAAAGCATTTTTGCCGTTATCTTTAAAAAACTGCAATCGATGTTAAATTTGACAGAAAACATTAGTCTACATATATAAATTTATATATTTTGTGAATACGTAATCAAATTTAATTTTTTATAATTTTGTTTCCAATTGAACTTGAATGAAAAGTTCCAAGTTAATTATTGTGGGAAGTGCATTCAGAGCACTTAGTTAAAAACAGGTTTTGTGCTAATTGTGTAAAAGCATTTCTCGCTTTTGCTTTACCATGAACGAAGAAAAAATGAATGTTATTGTCAAAAACAAATTTACTAACAACTCTCGTTTTGCGTACATGTTTATAGCGTCAATAAAACAAACAATCTTCCAAAACAAATCAAATCTGTCTAACGCAGCCAAATGGCTACACGTGAAATGAAAAATATGTAACTTTACAACAGAAAACACCGAGGCAAAAAAACTGACAGGTAACCTTTGCAACCCTGTACTATTTTTTGCAAGAATGTTCTTTTTGAATATACCAAGTGCGTCGTCCTTTTGACGGAGCTTGTGGCATTACAAATGAAAGCCAGCTTCATAAAATGGAACAGATAAATTTCGTTGCAGAAAACAAAAAAACACATCGGTGGGTTGAACAAACGATCTCAAAGGAAGAACTAAATTTTATTTCCAGCCGGTCCACGTTATATTTCGACTAGTTCATACAGATTTTGAATTATTACACGGATTGCTGCAACGTTTCGCTTACATGACAGCTGAAACTCTCCACTTTATTTCGTGGTACAACATCTTTACATTCTGTTACAATCAGTAAAATGGCGTGCATGTCAAGATCATGTGGAAGAACGCAAACGCAGTTTGTACGAACGGCAGAAAAATCCAAATTTATCATATTTTTTGTTTGAAAATCATTTGACCAGTGCTTGGACAAGAAGGTGGTAGCCATTATTGAGAAAAATTCCAATGCTTCTGGTGAAAATGTGGCTCGCAAAGTTGGAAAGTCAATATCATACGAACAAAACGTGAAGGCAGAGGTACAAAGTGAAAAAGGTGTCCAACCGTGATGACAAGCAAAACCTAACTTCAAAAAGTCGTGCTAAGGAGCTTGACACCAATTTTTTGCAAATATTTTCTTGTATCATTATGGTTGACAGAAACATACGTACTTGAAGACTTTAAACAGTTTCCGGATCCTGGTTTTTCATACCGCAAAGAAACGTCGTTGCTGATCATTTCCAGACAAAGAAAGTGTCCAAATTCCCGAAGAAGTATTGTGATTTGACAGGCCATATGTAGTTGTGGTCGAAAATCTAAACGGTTTGTCACTACCGGCACTATCAATAAGGATTTGTACGAGTAAGAACTTGTGCAAAAGCGGTTTCTACCGTTTATCAGAAACTACGACTTTCCGGCTCTGTTTTGGCCTGATTTTGCTTCTTGTCACTTTCGAAATCCGTTCTGGAATGGTATAAAGTTTAAGAGGTCAAATACGTGTCATAAACAGCCAATCTGTCAACCAATGCCAGAACTTCGCCCAACAGAGAAGTACTGGGCTCTAGTTAGCGAAAACTTTTCGAAACTAAGAAGAAAGCATATGGAACCGTTGATTTTAAGAGAAGATGGAAAATCGTCATGGCGGGCGTATCTGAGGGTACCCAAATAGCACACTGCGGTCATAATTGGCTAGTAACTTGATTTTGACTTAGCAAGTCATATTTATGTTATCTCAAACGAATGGCAACAAGTGTGCTACTATGGTACTGAACCTGATCCTGGGTGTACCACCAGGGGATGCCATTATGCCAGATTTATCTGGCATTGCCAGTTGTTTTATCGACAAAAGAGCTGAAAGAGAAGCCTTACACACTTAGAAAATTTCACGTAAAAATAGGTCTTTTTAGATGCACCCAAACGAAGCGGCTAATAAGATATAAATTTACGTCCTTTTTCAAATTTACACGAAGAAAAAGTTGAACACCTAATTTTACATGCCATGACGCAAATTTCAGTAACAAGAACAAATTTCATAGATTTTTAGTATTTTCATAAACGAATCTTTAATTTATAAATCTAATGAGTATTACTAGAGCGAGGAACTTCTATTTTACTGCATATGTTGCAATTGATTATTTGATTCAATGTTTGTGTTCAGAATCGTAAACCAAAACAACATATTTTTCCAGCATCCTATAAGAGAAGCCCCCTTGAAAATAATAGCAGTGCACTAAAGATATCTATTTCAAATTTGTTTTGTGTTTTCGATAATGTGATTAAAATCGCAAAAAAAAAATAATATTTGAAACTATTTAATGTTTTAAAGTAAAGATAAAATTATACTTCAGCCACTTCTGTGACTCAAGTTATCATCGCAGGAAAAAAGAAATATTCTGCGGCGTCCGTTTTCAATGCCGGCGAATGCTAGACTGTGAACTGTTGAAAAGTTTCACATTGATAGTATGGCCTCACAAATGAGTCAAGCACTTATATTTCTGTTCGCGTTCGTGTAATTTTGAGTGTCTCAATGCATAAAATTAAATCCACATGACCTATTTTTCAACTCGATGTACATTGAACATTACTCTACATCATATTGTATTTACTTTTAAGAGACAACCAATTATTTTTGGATTTGCATCTATTTATCATATTAAATTCAGTCATTTACTAATTTCCATGTCATGAAATTTAAATCTTTTACCAATAGCTCATGTAATTTCAATTATTTTTAAGAGTGTTCATAATGCCAGACTTTTTTGAAATTAGAGCAGATTAAAAAAAAGCGTCGCTCAATCCCACTCTACTAAGGCATTAAGTGATTTTCGTGACTGTAGTTCTCGTCCACGGAAAACGATTCGTAGCGATTTTGTGCGAATAGGTAATCCGTCAAATATTTGGCATTGGTCAAATAGTGTAATTTCACGCATGTCTGTTACTGAAGTATGCGAGTATACGAGTCAAAAAATGACTCATTTTTGGATAACATTTGTAAAGGGCCTTTTAACATTTGTAAAACTTCTTTGAACCTTTTTCAATTGTTCGTTCAGATTTTTAAAATTTCCTGTGTTGCCAGATTTTTAATTTATAACATGCCAGATATTTTTCAAAAACTAATGGCAAACCTGTGTACCATAGAAAATTCGAGAATGCACAAAAAGAAGAATTAACATCTTAATCAAGTGATTCTAATGTAAATATTACGCTTTTGTTGATTGATTTTGTTGAAATATGAGTAAATTGTTTTTGCTGCTATTATTTTGATGTCCAAAAGTTAACGTGAACAGGCTTTACTAACTGGGTTAATCGATTTCGCTGTAGTTTTTATGTTTGCCTGGCTTAGTTTCAATGAACTGAATTTTTCGAATAATCCTGTAAAATTTAAAATCTTCATCACGTCACTTTCGAAGCACGGATTGCTTCGATCCCTACTCACTGAATTTGTGTTAGTGTTTTTGAACATTGTATCAGTGGCAAATTTAGGACACTCAGGCTGTGTTCCAATTTGTGAATTAATTTTTACTATGAATTTTACTTAAATTTGACAGATGGAAAATAATCGATTAATAGATTAAAATCTCTATGTTATTAATCAACAAATCGTTCGATAAGGTGTCTGCCAAAATTGAGCTGCCGTCTATCAGAAATAAAACAGCTCGTTTTTTCAGCTGTCAAGTTTAAGCGAAAATTAATATTAATTCTCGAGTTTGAACACAGCCTCACAATCGTTATTGCCAAACGTAAATATCATAGGGTTGTTGTTGTTTAGTTAAACAAATACCTTCCATTTTGACTCAAAACTGCCTTCATCACACAAGCAAATTTGAAGTGAAAAATCTCTAGAAACAATATTGTTATATTACTGTCGCTAAATTAGTACTTCGCCGGCGAAAATCAGTTTCCATAATATACGAAGCCAACTGAGACACCGAAGCAGCACAGAAAAACAAACACATCAAAAGCAGAACAGTGTCATTTCCATCCTTTCCTACTTGAGAATCTAGCATCCTTGAGGCACCGTATCGTCGCGGTCTGTTTTGATGGCAAATTTCCATCCTCAAATTAGCATAATTTAGAGTGCTTCACTGTTTTTTCAACCGTTTCTAAATCAACCAACCGATCCTAAACGGCACAATAGGAATAATCAGGTCAAACCACGCTCACCCTCATCCTCGGATTCCCTCCCGAAGGCAGTCATTGGAAGAAAACCCCCGCTTGGAGTAAATCCTCTTAATTGTGCCTTACTGCGAGCCGCACGGAAACAGAAAGGATTTATTCAAACGACGACAAATCACGATGTGTCATCGCTAGTTTCTTTATTTCGAAAAAGAGAAAGAAAAAAAGAATGGTCAGACCTCGGCCGTCGAAACACCTGTAGCAGTTCTAGGTTCCCATGACGCTCGATTGGATAATTTTTCATTTTAATTCTTTTCCATTGTTTGAGGTCCTCCTCTCTCCTTCGACCCGATTCTGGGTCAACGACTGGATTAAGGGAGAGTTTTGTGTTTCGAGTGCGCACTGGAAAGTGCTTTTCACTCGGTCCTGTTCAAGTGCCATCCCTGCCCGGCTGACGTGGGATGCACAGCGAGCTCATTTGAGGGTGAGCTGAGCGGTGAATGGTTTTCAAACTCTTCAAACAAGTTCTGCCAATTTGCTGACAAGGTACAAAGCAAGGGATATTCTTTGCATTGGAGGTACGTAAGCGATGGATCACCTGGATTGTGATGGGCGTGGGAAAAGAGTTGGGAATGGATTTGGTAGCCTCATTTTTACGAAAACTTTAAGTCAGTTCAGGAATAGAATTCGCATAACAAACGCATAGGTGTCACTTCCACTCGCTCAAAACCTACTTAAGCGTTGAGTTTTTTGAGTGCATCCCCCTTATCTGTCACTGATCGTGTGAAATTCGGGCCCACATACAATTGCATGGCACCGGCCTGGCCACTTGAGTTGACGTCACCCTTTTCAGGCGGTGCGATACGGTCCCCACTTGAGAGGAACTTAAATTTCCATCCCTGAAAGTAGCAGCACCACTTGGTTACGGCTCGTTCGCGTTCCTATCAACACCCAAGCGTCTGAGTCCGACAAACAGACAGTCAGTCCTCTTTCACAAACACGAACTCGGGTCGAAACTTCAATCAGGTGGATTCCGTCTTTGATCCTGGTCCTGTGTTTTTTCAGCAAATATTTTTTATTTTGTGTCGCTTTCGCCGCATCCCAAGGGGTGAATCGTTGTCGATCCGTCGGGATTCGATTAGGCTTTTCCCGTTCGGGGCGGGCAACCCGTGGAGGGAGAAAGGCAGTTTGGGTATTATTTTTTGTTATTATCATAATTTTATGAGCGAGAGACGATTAGGAACATTCAAATCGGATTGGCCCCGGCCGGCAGCGACGAGCATAAGCCGCTAATAAAGTACGATGTTTATTGAGGCCTGAAATCTGCTTTGGCGAATAGGTCGCACTTGCTGCTTGGTGATTCCTTTTTTTTTTTAGGAATCGTGCTATTTTCCCGGAGATCATTACCGGATTAGCGCCGTTTCGGAGGATGCGTAGGTAGGCGTATGGGCGACTCGTACGCAGGTGGCCCCAGCGAGGAAATGAGCTCCGGTTATGTTTATTTGTAAACAAATTGTAAGCATTTGGGAGATAACATTCAGGGTATTTTGGCAGGATAATGTCAATAATCACTAAAGGAGAACAGATGTTCGGTTCACGTGCAAAAATACATTTTCCAAGTTGCATGTCGTGCTCCGTAGAAGCTTTTTGGTGGCAATTCAATTCAGTTATAAAAAATCGGTTTGATTTTTTTCTTTTAAAAATCCGTATTTTACTTTTCGAATTTATTGAAGGATTAAATCTTTCAAACCCAAACTAAAAACTGTACCTTGTTAGCCTAAGAGCACCCGCACCAATGCCTTATTTGGGCTGCTAGATTGACAACTTAAGTCATTGCTACCTGTAGCTAATGGAGCCAGTTCGCTAGCAGCGTGACTCCTGGTTGTACAGTCGGGCTGTTATTTTCAGGGGTTGCTAAACCTGAGAATATTTTTGACAAAGTTAAAGAATTTTCGATAAAGGGAAGTGGGGTGTTATGGCTCAATATGTTCAACAGAAAACGAATTTCGCTAAAATTTTGTTTTGAGTTCAAAACTTTCAAACAACCTACATTGACCGTTTTCTTGTTTGCGTAACTGTACAGCATTCAATTTTTGAAAGGAATAAGATATTTCCATTGTTCGGAGCTGTTTTGCTGGTGTACATTTGGATGTGCCTGAAAAAAAAGACTTTTTAATTCTTACTTTTTAGTTTCAATTGTTAGGAAAAAAATATTTTTCAGGCAAGTATGAAGAAAAAAATATGATGCATGTTTTGCTGAGCTAAGTATTTGTGTATATTTTATTGTTCAAATATTAGGGGTAATTTTTAACGATAAACAAGTCCGATTTTAAACAGTCCCCGCTCGTGTGCCCCAGAGTGCCTGAGCTCACTTATATATCAATTTGTTCCTCGATACCTGTTAAACCAAGAGGAATTTGATGATATTCGTACCAATTCTCGCCTTTTAACAATCATAAGGTCGAAAAGAAAAAAAACTCATGTTTTTAGTTGAGATTACGCGTAACTTTTGAATGATAAGCTGTAATAAAAAAACTCTGTTCGGCAAAAAATGGGCGCTATAGTGTTTTCTATATTGTTTCAGGACCATTTTTTTTCAAGAATGAGAAACAAAAAAAGTTATAATAAGAAAAACTCATTTTTTAGAGACACCCTTACTTAAAACAGAAAAATAGCTCTATCATGGTCAAATGAAGAGCAACAAAAATAGTGTCTTGAGGCAAAGACATCCTTCTATTGTGTTATGTTTAAAAGTTAGCTGCAGCGCTACTCTGGCGGTAAAGACCGGAACTGCGAAGTTACCACCACAAGATGGAGAACTTTTTAGGTACAACTTTGAACAAGACATCATGATTCGGAAACGTAACCTCTAGGGTTAGTTAATTTTTGCCGTGAAAACAGGCTTTCCCGATCACTGTGAGCTGTAAGCGGTCGTGGGATGGAGAACTGGGACGATCCTGGGGTAGCCAAGGCCCCAGACCATACGACGCGAGGTTTGGCTGGTACCATAAGTGGTCGGGTAGAGACTGTGGACGGTTTGGCCTCGGATGGACGTCCCGAACCCTGCCTTGGGTACCGGAGCATCTCGAATAAATCAGCGTCAGGTCGGCGGAGAACTGGTCTTCAGTTGATATGAGGCCACCGTTCTTCTTTGCAACTACGCTGCTACAACTCACCACATTGAATCACGCAGCCTCTGGGTTTCTCAAACTTGACCTTGGAGCTTGCCGAGGCTCTCTACGAAAATAAAATTAGATTCCGAATTCGGGACACGTCGCTTATTGATCAATACCTCTCACACCGAAGTCACGGGTCCAAATCTCATCCCCTGACGAAGTTACAAAAAATACCCAAAAGGTATTTGAGTGACTACGACGGAAATGCATCAGCCCAGGGCCGAAAATCTCGATAATCAAGGAACTAAAATGATCTCTTTCTGATTTCTGTTCTCATTGTAACAGAACCAGTGACCGGAGATCGGTACCCTTGACATCTGTCTCGTTGCCGTGTCAGCTAGAATGATGGCCATATTTCCATGTTTAGCTTCTGTTCATCGAAGAATGTTGCGGTCGCAACACATATGCGAAGTGGCACCGGAGTCGGCTATCCAAGTCTTCAACTGCTTCCGTTTTTTTTGGGAAAGCATGAACGCAAATGGTGAGGTTCCTCGCTACTTTCCTCCCTGGGTTTGTGGTCATGGCCTCTTCCAGCGGATGTGGCAGAACCTTTCACACTGTCATTGGACAATCACGCTTCATGTGATTGTGGCAAGCAGTCGTTTTCTCGGAACTGAAGCGAATGATGGATTCGCTTCAACGAAGCTTTCTCCATTCTCTTCTGTGCATCATCCGGTAACTTACTTTCTACCAACTCCATGGTCAATTCGTTGTCCGCACAGGTCTACAACGCTTTTATGGACACTGGCATGCTCTTCAGGACCATGCTACTCTTTCAGAGTTCGCATCCAGCAGCAGACCTGCGTTCGCCAGACTGGAGAAGAGTTCCTCCATCCGAAACAACTGCTCCTTCATGTCAGCGTTTATCACGCCGCCTTGCAGAGTCTCTTTAGGAGTGACACTTTGGCTGACATCGTCGTCTTTGATGGTGGTTCTTGATCGCATCCCACGCAGCATTGGTCGTTTTGTTGTCACGGATCAGGGAGCGGTTGCAGTCGCCCACAAGAAGAGTGGCTGTAGCTCGAAGCCTTGGCATCACCCTTCTTTCGGATTTTCGGTCAGTGGAACGGGGTTGGCCATGAAACGTAGTTCTACAGGTTCTCTCCGGACTAACTGCATCCTGAGATTTTGATCCCGCCAGGCCTCGAATCCACCGCGTCGGAGCTTCACGGTAGAGGGGTATGGGATGGGAATACAGAATTGAATTTAGACCGTAGTACGTGACAAGCCTTCTTATTGAATAACAGAGATCAAAACCAGAAAAAGAACAGTTGATGTTGGTTACACCAAACTAACATAACCTCGCAAAATGACTCGGATGAATTTCTTTGACGGGAGTCCGTGGTTTGTTTATTTCATCTGTTTGCCTTCGAAAACAAACAACCCCTGGACTCTGTCAAAACTGAATTCATTCATCCAGGATGAACCACACGTTCATTAGTGACGTCATCTTGCAAAATTCACCATAGAATTTTGCAAGATGATGTCACTAGTGAACGTGGTACATCCTGATGAATAGAATTAAAGCCTTGACAGAGTCCGTGGTTTGTTTTCGAATTCAAACAGATGGAATAAACAAACCACGGACTCCCTGTCAAAAAGAAATTCATCCGTTTCTTTTTGCGAGGTTATGTTAGGTTGGTGTAAAACTCAATGGGGCGCTTATTTACAGACGTCAAAATAATCATTGCCTACTAGGCATCAGAGAGATTTGAAGTTGCTGCGTTCATGCGCTTCACCTGATGTAAAGCATTGCGTTGAGTTTAGAAGCTGCCTACACAGAGACAAATTTGATAGTCAATTTTACCATTATTGGGGGTTAGGATGACTATTGCAGTATAGTGCTTTTGAACCGACTATGATCGTGGTCAAAACGACCATTAAAAATAGTTGATCCAACATTTGCCATAATGTCGGAATAGTCCTTGCTACCATGATCATAGTCAAGAATACCATGAAGTGGTGAATTCGACCATTTTCATGGTTATTGTAACCATTATATGCGATAGTCATCTTGACCATGATTTAATTGTCGGTATAACGATAGAATTTTTTTCAGAGTAGTTTCCATCACCTTCCATCAATTTAAACGTAGTCAATTTGTGAGTCTGTCTGTTGTGGTGGATCTCCAGGTGTACCGGCAAGCGAAAAGTTGTGCTGGAAATCTGTACTACGTATGGTTACATTGTTGAAGGCGGAGAAATCGATGAGTCTTTTGAGGCCATTTTCGATCGTATGCTGGTATTTTGCTTGAATTTTCTCCTATAACCGGTCAACCGGTTGTCTCGCGAAGGACTATCCCACATAGTATTTATAAGAGCCCTACGCTTTCACGCGGATCAGCCGTCTCAACATAGCGAACACACGCTGTTTTGAGCCGCTCCTAACATAGAGAACAGACGTTCGGATAAGTTTAACCCTTTGAGGCCCCCTTCTCTGTTAGCACACGACCAGGGTTCCACCGGGGTTGGTTACCCGATCGTTCCAATGTTTATTCGTACTCCCAGTCTGCACCATGGTGAGTGAAGAAATAGGAATTACTGGACAAGAGAGTAAGAAATACTAAGCATAGTCCATTTTATAGCAGGCACGGGAAGTACCAATAGTACGCAATTTCCAGTCATTCACCAACCCAAAATCCTTACCAATAATGTTGTACGCCATCTACAAAAATTAGCCGATGGCTTCTAGCAAATCAAGAATAACGATTGAATAACGCAAAGGGGATCACTTATTATGTAGGCTAGTGTATGAATAAAGTTTATTTAAACGACTTGTTAAGGCTTGTTCGCGACAAAATTTGGACAGATTTAGTTTGGAATAAAGAAATTCACCGTTAGTTCAATTCAAGATGCATTTTTTATTCATTTAATTGTGCATTATTAGTCATCTTAAAACTAACTACAATAACTTAATCAGGCTGCATGAAGAAACTATGAACTTTTGAGTTTACTCCAGCCAGGTTCACAGTGCAGACTTCTGTGCAACCGGATTTTAGCTGCTTTTTGTTCAAGATTGTAGTTGTAGCTTGTTGCTTTATATTGAGAGAGTTCTTCTTCAATACCGCTCGATAGGTCGGAGTTCCGGCAGTTAGGAGGATTCACCTCTTTCGGTACAACATGGACTTCATTCGCTTTATACCATTCCAAAACATCTTAGGCATAGTAACAAGATGCCAAATCAGGGTCAGAAGTAACAAAGAATGGTAACAATCGCTTCTTTGGGCATTATTCGTATTATATCTCCTTGTTTACCGTTCCGGTCGTGATAAAGCTTTGGCTTGCTAGACCACAGCTGCATATTGCCTGCCAAACCGAGTATTGTTTGGAAGACTTGGCCCTTTTCTTTGTCCTGAAACGCTCCTCTACGCCGTTCCGTTGCATATCAGTATATTAAGACATTCCGGGAAGCTTCTTAAAGACTTCCAGCATATAAATTTCATCGTCCATTATCACGCAGGAAAACTACGTCAAATATCGCAATACAACTTGCGAGCCCGGGTTTTAGCCGTCACATTCTGTTTATCATTACGGTTCGGTAAAGTTTTCACCTTGAACGACTTCATACCTTGCCGGTGCTTGGAAGTATGCACGAAAGTTGGGGACATTTTTATTTTTCTAGCCACAGTACGTACCGAAAGATCTGGTCTTTTCTGCAATATTTGCTTCACCTTCGCGTCCTTCTGGTGGTTCCTGAGATCCGTTTTTGTTCCGCTCCCAGCCTTCCTGGCTGTTGTCAAACGTGTATCGAAAGATTTAAGAACGTTATGGACAGTGCTTGCAGGAAAACCAAGCTTTTTTGCAAGTTTTCTTACTGACAGATCCGGATTTTCATTGCGACCGCACACAATTGCTTTTCGCACTTGCTCTTCTTTCGACGCCATCTTCGATCTAAAAGCTTGTAGTATCACCAAAAATTGATTTTACACAATGAACAGACATACGTTAATCAGTCTGCGAAATATTTCACGCGTTGATGAAGTATTTCCAGAGATATATGTACGTACTTAGGGGTGTCTAGATTTTGTCGCGAATAAGCCTTATTAGTGTTCAAAAAATATGCACTCATAGCGTAATTCTCCCATTTTTCAAAAATTCAAATGACAGCCAGCATAGGAAAATAATTGTAGTTTCACGTTAAAAAACATGTTCATTAAACTTCATTAAAATGGCTAAAAATTGTGCTAAATATTGGATTGGATTATTTTTTCTTAACATAAATTGATAAAAATCTGAAGATGGAAAGCATTAATACCATGATTTCCAAGAAGAATAAGCAACCCGGTTTGTCTTTCCTGCACGAGAAATGTTCAAATGTAGATTAAATCCTCCCGTTATTAATTCGTTGACTTTTCGTTTTGATTTATTTGTTGAAATAAAAAGTTCTTCCTCTGCTTTTACGAGCAAAACTATTATTTGGTGAAGCATTTTACGATCTCCAGTAATCATTCTTCGTCGTTGTCGTCGCAGTTTCGGTGATGTTCCAGTTCCGGAATTGTGCTGTCTTACCACCAGCCCAGACCGAAGCGAAGGTCGATTTGATTGGTAGATTTTGAGTTTGAACGGGGGTGAACGGTTAGTTTCGGATACCTGCCCGCTTGCATACGCCCATTTAGATTCAATTTCTTTCTATCTCGGTGCCCTGGGATCCTTTTGTTGGAATCGGAAATATGCACATAGTTTGGGGAGGTTGCCATCAGTGCATGTGAGTCAGGAAAAGCGATTGAGATCCATGCCAAGTTGACTTATGTTCGTCATAAAATTTTACGATTATGTTGCCTCGTCCTTGGTCTTTTCGGCACTCCTATGCCTTCTGTGGATGTGCTGTTTGTGGATGTTCTCGGTGGTTCTTGTCGAGGAGGGATTAAGTCGGACTCGGGAGCCATTCCTGATGAGTGGTTTTCGGATCATTGTCATCATCATCATATCGCTATCCATCGACATCGATGGATGGCGAAGAAGGATCAAGCCCGGATGCATTAGATCAAGACGTATGACTCGTTGTATCACCATCGATTACGTTGCGAGGAGGATTCGGATAGAAATTGATACGTTCTGATTCTGGCCTGACGAGGACAATACGATTTTATGATTTCTTCTTGATGGAGGTGGATTCAACTGGCGATGTCGATAAATTGATGCTACCCAGATGAGATATGTTTATCGAAGGATTGAATGAGCAATTGCTGAAAGTGCGCAGTGGATGTAACCATTCGCCAATGCCATAATGGTGGCGTTATCAGCGAGAATCAACCGTACCTCATGGTGAAAACCCGAATCAATCAATCTCGTAAAATGCACTCGACTGCTGTTAATCAACCACGTTCAACGGTCGTCAATGGCAACGGCAAATCGAGGGGTTCGCAAGAGACAACAATTATCCATCCTTCCGAAGTGTCAAACGCCGACCGGCAGCCGCTTTCAGTCCACACCGTCCATCGAACAAAGCAATCATCAATCCCGTCAATCGGTTTTTTACTCATTTTCCATCACTTCCGCCCTGTGACCGTTGCTGATGCGTCGGCGACCATATTATTCGAATTTGATTTGATTTGACGAACCACGGTCCGGGGTCCGACATTTGATGGCGCCAACAAGAAGCCCTTTTATCAGCGCGCATCATGCATGTAATAAATTATGTTAGTGAATGATTTTTTCTTTTTGTTTGCAATTTCACCTAAAGGGCAAGCAATCACACTGCGGTGGGAATGAGGATTCAGTGTACAACTTTTTTTTTCACATTAGGAGATGTTGAAGTGATGTATTTTTTTCCTGTGCTTGATTGTTATAAAAAGAATCGATGATTGGTGAACACGATGCGATTTTGGCAAAGTTGAGGTCAACAGGAAACACACGCGCGTAGTCCAGCAGGGAATATGTCTCTGTCATCCCAACACGACGGGTGTTGACAAATTAGCACGGATGTTTGGGCTATGGTTTGTTGAAGGATAGCGGAAGCTGAGATGAATATACGAAAAGGATCTTGAAGAGCAGGGTACTTCCATCAATTTATTTTCAACGATGCATTTAGTCTCTTAGACTTATAAAGGGATGAAATTATGTTGGCGCGATTACCCTACGTTGTGATTTTACTTATAATTGCTCTAGCTTTGCATTAGTGCCGTGCCACTACTCAACATGCTTCACGCGTGTTGGTGTAGTTTTGCACGCTTTTAGATTATGTCCGGATTGTTTTCATTCGGTGTTTATCTTTTACCAGCGATGAAGAAGTTTCGTGCTGTGGGGATAAAAAGTTTTTGAAAGGTGAGTTTATTTCTCATAATTCCCAGCATATCCATTTTAACCACCAATTCTTCTGTCACGGCAGATCTGTCAAAACTTCCAGCAAAAACCCTGAGTTATCTGCATGACTTCAACTGTCCCATACCTTCTAAAAAATGTCCACTGTGTTTTAGTTTAATGTTTATGTCAAAGACATTGACAGTTGTCTAAGTGACAACTGTACGTTGAGACAACTTGCAGATGACGGCGTAGTCTGTCAGCGATCCAATGGGGTCGATCTGCAAGGACCCTTACAGGATACCTTAGACACCTAATTGCTTGGGCTCTCGAGCTTGTGTATCGAATCTCAATACGGCGAAAACTGAGAAGGTAATTTTATAGGGAAGCAAAACCCACACAACCGAAGCTTAAAATATTGGGTAAACTCATATCTCATTATAAGTCATCTAAATACCTTAGGGTCTGGATTGATTCTAATTGTACTCCAAAGAACCCGAAAAGGATCAACTTTCTTCGAACAATTAGCAGATCCTGGTAGGGAGCCAACCCACGTGTTCTTCTAACGTTGGAAAACAATGAGATCGATTTTCAGAATGATTCCGACGGCTCCTCACCAGATGTGAAGTTATGAAGCCCCAGGTAATTAAAAACTTTGAAAAAAGCTTCTCGAATTGATGCCTCAAACTCGCTTCATGGCTTTGTACCATTTGTACATAACACAGGATGTCAGCCCTTCGCCAAATATTCCCAATCGTAATTGCTTCTTCGACTTCGGCAGTTGGGTTCATTTTGATTTATACATGAAGCAAGAGCTTCATGGAATCAAAGAGAATCATCTCCCAATGATTGCTCTTGTGGTATTGGCTGCAATTTTTGGCCAAAATTGATTCCACTAAATTGTTCTTCACTGACGGGTCATTTATTGAGTAGTCCGCCGACTATGGGATATGTAATGAAATTTATAGCGTCAATCGTAAACTTCAAGCTCCTTGTTCCGTATGTGTCACTGAATGAGCGACAATACACTTTACGTTAGAAACTGTTGCCTCACTAATACCGAATCATTTAGACGGATAGTCTAAATTCAATAGAAGCTATTCGTTTCTTGAGGCCGGTAATCCACTCCTCGTATTTTCTCAAGAAAATACAGTAGCTCCTAAGTGCTTTATCTTCGCGTTATTTTATCATCACCTTTGTATGGGTTCCATCTCATTGATTCTGGGCAATGAGAGAGCGAACTTGCTTGCACAGGTGGGTGCTATAGGAGGAGATATTTACGATCTACAAATCGCCTTCAATGATTTTTTCATATTTTTCGTCAACAGTCACTCGGCAGCTGGTAGCAAAAATGGAGAAAAGGAGATTCGGGGCGATGGCTACACTCAATCACCCCGAAGGTGTCGAAGAAAACCTTGGTTTGGGGAGATGGATGTGGATCGAGACTTCATGCTGCGCGATGTCTCGTCTCATGTTCAATCGTTATTCTTCGAACACTCGTTCAGGAGACGTGTAGGGCTGATAGCAGCACTCGGCCCCTGTGAATACTGGCCAGCGTTACCAGGAAACAGACGCGAAGCCAGACCTGAGCTTTATGATTCCTTTCGGAAGTGAGTTAGACAACCCAATGTACCGGTTCGAGATATTTTGGCTCTACGTGATCTGGAGTTTGTGAAACTCATTTATGTGTTTTTGACTAACATTAGCCTTAGATTGTAGTGTGTGTATCCAGCATGGTTAGTTTATTTTTATCTGTGTTTGTCTGTTTTTTTTCTTTCTTAAAAATATCCAGGTCATTAGAAAACCCAAGGTTGTATGGTTTTGTTTTTAGACAATTTTGAATTTAAAATGAATGTGTAATAAAAACCATACCTCAAATTCCCTCAAATCTTTCCATCCGTTCCATACGGCCGCGAGTAATCGGTTCTATCCTCCTAGCTTGAGTTTTAAGATAACTTAATATGATAACTAGGCTCTGTAAAGTTGCTTAGAGTGACCCTGTACATATAAATGATATAATAAAACTACAAGGTTCAGCCTTATAAGGTGGTTCGGAATGATGACGTTGGACTTCGCAACTAAATGTAAGCCATTCAGATTGTACAATGCAATATTCTTTGAATCTTAACCTTTCAAGCCTAAACCTTTCCAAGCTATACCAGCAAGCAATTTGGCGTGTTTTGATTTAATTGGTGCTCAATAATATAGAAATGATGGAAAAAGTAGCATATTTTTTTTAGATGTGCTTGGTCGAACAAACAGTCCTGGAGTTCAGTACTAAAGTTCTGCAGTTGTAACAGTACCTTCATCCGCTTTACATTTTTATGTTATATATTCATAATACAGACATTAGAGATAATCTTGGATATTCATGCTAAACAAACTAGCTTTTAACTTTGTTAAGGCCATAAAGCTACTGTTACAGTTGAAGACCTTATGTTTTGAATGACTTTTAACTAATCAGATTATCCTATGATGTCTGTGGAGGTTTCAGAATATTCATTGAATATGTTTGAATATCTATCGAAGTTTTGTATAGCCCAGGAGGCTACGTTTTCTACTGTATACCTTGAGTTCTGAAATCAAGTCAGTCTTCATGAACTTGAACATCCCAAGATAATCTGGTATTGACTGGTGACCTTACAGAAGATCCACTGAACAGGGGCCGACCTCGGCGTATTGCTAACACATCCATACCTCTCACGCCTAAGTCACGAATTCGAATCTCACCCCGGAGAAGTTAAGAAATGCCCAAAAGTGGTGTTAAGCTGACTACGACGGACGGGAGATGAACCAGCTCGAGGCTGAAAATCTCGATAATCAAGAAAAAAAACAAAAAAAAAAGATCCACTGAATGTATATAAATACATATCGTCACCTATCATAGTTTATAATAAAAACATTGCCCGAGTAGATATCATTTGAAAATATTGGCCAGGATCAGAATGATATATTTCGTTTCGTAACATGGAAAGTGAATTCGAACATCTGCTTTGCAGTTGTGATGCTTTATACAAGAGCAAACTTAAATTTCTGAACAGTGGCTAATTGCAACCTGAAGAAATTGGGATCATGTGAATCCTGAAAGGCGGTGGGTTTATAAACTCAATTTTACCTGACGGAGAGGCGTCTCGCCGGTCACTTGACAATGGTGATCTCAGCTAAGATGCGAATTAGAATATTAAACAGGGGTATATCACAAAAGTTCAACGCAATGGACGTAGTGGTTTTACGCCCCAAAAAAAAAATCATAAATCGTAACATAGCTAATGTTACGACTGTAGATCCTAACTTCTGATATCTGATTTCTCATTCTATCTGTTTACCTTCCAGAAGACTCACTTAAATTGTTCAAATACATATTGTTACTTTGTTTGGTCTAGAAAGCTACAGTTACAGCTGTTGATTTTTAGTTTTGAATTCCACGATAGTTTGGATTTGGATCTGTTGGTCTTTCAAAATATTCTCAATACACAACGTAGCTTTACATAGCCCAGAATGCATTTGTTGCAACTGGAAGTCCTATTTTCTGATCTCAAGGATAGTTTGGATGGCCGAGAACGTGTCATATTGCTTCATAATGTTGTTTGACCTTTGAAAATATTAATTATATGTGTTTGAATATATAAATAATCAACTTGTATTTCCTTAACATTACTGTAACAACTGTTATTCCTTTGATTTGAACACCAGGACAGTTTGGATTACCTAGAGGATCTGAAAGTAATAAAATATTGACTGTTGACCTTTCAAAAGATTCATTGAACATGTTTGAATACATATAGTCACTTTATTTAGCCCAAAAAGCAACTGTTACAGATCTTATGTTTTGAACTTAAGGACAGTCAAGATAAGCTAGAATATCCCAGTTTTGTCTCATTATGTCTTTTGTTCTTCCACACTATTCAATGAATATGTTGAATACATTTTGTTCTGTTGCATACTCCAAAAACCTACGTTACTTTGTTTAGCACCAAAAACTATAGTTACTATTGTAGATTTTATGCTTTGACTCAGAAGACAGCTTTGATGACCTAGAACATCAAACAATTGTATGTATACATATTATAGTCTTCTATAGCCCTAAAGCTACTGTTACTACTGTTGGTCTGATGTTCCTAACTCAACTGCATTTTGGATAACCTAGACGATCCCAGAAAGATATAAACATATTCAACGTTTATAATTAATAATTAAATAATACATATCCATATGAACCATATTCTTAAACATCGCTTTATATTATTAAAAAGTCATTTATTTATTTTTTCCTGGCCTTTTTCAGGATGTTCTAGGGTCATCAATTCTTTAACTTATATATTCATCAAGCCTTTAACTTATATGTTTTTTTTAATATATCCCAGACACAAAAATTGATGTAAAACAAATTTAGCCGAAGACTGCGTACACTTTTATTCAGTCTGTGAATTTATACAGTCATTATTCTTATGCGTTCATAGATGACTCCTTAAGGGTGAAGGGGTTAGTAAGTGATTTTAAGACAAGGTGCAACATTTTCTTAATTGTATCAATAGTATGTGGCCCGAGATCAACATTGTTCTCTAGAAATGACTGAGATATCGACGCTGCACAAACCTGACCAATTTTCGTGATGGTCGTAACGCGATTTTTCAAATTGTATCCCAGTATAGAAAACAAAGACGTAGCCCTCACGTCAAAAAAAACCTGGCTACTCTGACGGTCACATTAATTGCCTCATATTTCAAATGCTAAGATTGAGTTATTCTTCCACATCAAAGAAACCCGACAGTATTAAAGACTGTATTCGATGAAATTTGGACACACAAAATAGGTCACCAAAAATTTTCCTTGAGCCCGATTCTTTTCAAACTTTCTGGAAATAAAGTACTACTAAATGGTTAAGTTTTGACATCATTGGTTTATTGAACCTCTTCTCCCAACCCAAATGCCCGCACCTTTGCCTTGACCCTTGTCATCAAATGTTGGGCAATGATAGGACCGACTTGCTTACTTACTTTTTAACCACACTTTCTTTAGTTCAAGTTCATTTTCTATCAGTTTTGGAGTTTTAACGAGCTTTGCCTTCATGATTGCCCAAAATTTTTCAATTGGGCGAAGTTCCGGAGTGTTTGAGGGTTGACGTCTTTTGGTACAAAAACTACATTATTATCTTTGTACCAGTCTCAAGACGGACTGGGCATAGTGGCAAGATGCCAAATCCGGCCAAAACAGTGTCGGGCCATCGTGAGATCTCAAGAAGGGCAGAAGTCGTTTTTGGAGGCATTCGTCCTTGTAGATTTGTCCGTTGACGGTCCCAGAGGTGATGAAGGGCTGACTCATTTTGCCACATCCGCAGATCGCTTGCCAGACAAGGAATTTTTTGGCGAATTTCGACAGTTTCTTCTTCCGTACACTCTCCGGAACGGCCAACTTAGAGGTGGCGACGTAGTGTTCCTGTCCTGGCATTTGTTTGGTGTCGGCTTTAATGTAGGTCTCATCGTCCATCACAATGCAGAACGGTTAAGTGAGCCACCTCTGTACAGTTTTCTTTCACGAGTTTTGGCCACCGAGTTCTGTTTATCGCCTCGGTTCGGTGCCTTCTGGACCTTGTACACATGTAATCCAGAACGTTTCATTGTTTTCTGCACAAAACAAACTGAAACTTTCGTTTTTCGCAACATCCCTGATCGAAATGTTGGGATAACGCTTAAATTGGTTCAATACCATCCTGGCCTTCTCCGGATTTTATGTGCCACGTTTTTTGCCACTACCAATTTTTCCGCTTGGTTGTCTTACGGTCCTTGAACGTTTTGATCACATGAGATACGGTTGAATGTGCGATTCCGAGCTGTTTTCCGATCCATCGATGAGAAGCGTTTGGGTTTTCGAAGTGAGTGCCCAAAATTTGTTGGCGCACTATTTCTTCATTCGAAGCCATCACTGAAATCACTCGACCGATTTTCACGAAACTCATTACAACAATTGACACAACACAATGAAATACATTCAGTTAAAATTTCAATAATTTTTACCCACACGCTAAAAAGTTACGAACAATTGCGTGTGTCCAAATTTCATCGAATACAGTCTTTGTCAACATTTGGGAATATCTCAAAAACAGAGTTTTTATATAAGAGTACGATTTCACATATTATAAACCAATCTTAAATGCTGTAAACTAGTATTATTCAATACATACGTATAATTGATCCGTAGAAATGTTTGTTCTGCTTTGATTTTTGAAACAGAAAATGCGGCCTGTTTGCACACAAATGGAACGTTCAAATATCTCAATATACTAGGTTACATCCTTTGTCGCTCGGATCGAAACTATCGAGCAGTTGGGTAGCGTTTCGTTTCGGTGAAATTATATCACACAATGATCGCCTCTTTGTCGGCAAACACTGCTTCCAAAGTTGACAACGACGTCGACGACGACGACAATGATGACAGGGTCCACTGAAGATCAAAAACGATCCCGAAGAATGACTGTGCATCCGAAGGTCACTTCCTGTCTGACGCATTTTAAAGTGATTTATCTGGTGCATTTCCTCTGCGTGCTCTAGGTTGTAGAAGATAAAACCGCATTAGAAGTCAGTCGTCGTCGTGGGCGGTTTGGTTATCGTTGCATGTTGTGTCTTATTTTAGCAATAAAATTGCCAACTGACAAACGCTTAGTGAGTTTGTGTCCTTGACCATTCTTGATTGGCTTTCCTCTGCAGTCAGCAAGTTCAAAGAAAGGCCGCTTATCGCTTCGATCAAACATAAAATTAGAGACATTTTACCTTTTCATTGGTTGCATTTCCGAATTTGCCGATTTTGAAACGCACTTATTATCATAGTAGCAAGGTCAGTTAGATTGATTGATTTTTACACTAGCCTAATTGAATTACGAACAAAACCGAATTCAACCAATCGATTTGAATTTGATCACCCTTTGTGAGTAATTCTCATTGACTCGTGCACCAATCGCTCTTCTTCGACTCCGGATTCGCTACCGATCAATTAGATTTTAACTGGACCTGACTTCGGATGTCGTTCAATCTGCGTATCAGGTTCCAAAGAGGATTCCGAATTACACCGTCTAATAGCGGAAGCAGTGCAAGAGGTATGCGCGATTTATGAGACGATGACGACGACGTCGACCAAGCCGTTGTAATTAATTCTCGTGGCGGGAATTTAGGATGAAATTATCTCCAGTTTAATGACGATTTTCTCGGTAGAGAATGCTTGCGTGAGTGCGGTGGACGAAAGGGGGCGTACCGTGTGGAGGTGTAATAAATCGGGAATTGATTCAATTGCTGCTGCGAAGACCGAAGACGACGGCGACGACGACGAATAGAATAGAAGTCGGTCTCGGTAGGGGAGGACCATTAAAATAAACTATTTATTCATTAGAAGATGTTTGCGATCCGTGAGATGCGCCGCTCGTCGATGCTGGAAGTGGGAGTTTGACCAGCGCGAAGACATGTTTGATGGGGACAGATTGATGATCCACGATGGGAGGGGAGGTGTGTGCCCTACCGATGTGGAATCTTCGGATGCTTATGCTTCTTTTCGATGGCTTTATTGTGTTTTCCGAGAATGAGGTCGCCGCGGTCAGGTTCAGAGAGGTTGTTATTATTTCTCGATAATTGTGTCGATGAAATTGAAGGTTGAGGGGGAAAGAAGGGCGGTAAAGAAATGGATTCTTTTGTGACGTTTGATTGAGGAAATGAACTACTTTTATGAGTTTGTCAAGACTAATGGGAAGATGGGTCGTTGTTTGAATTGAAATTGTGGGAAGAATGATAAACACTGGTTTTATTAGCTGTAAATTCAATCCATCATGGTTAAGGTAAGTAATACTTGGAAATTGATCATTCTAGACCTTTGAAACGTTTACAATAACCGAGAAGCTGATTCACTTTCTAAATAATCTACTCACCTACAAAAGTTAGATATTGCGTGATGAGGCAAGCTTAAGTGCTCTGTCGCCCTGAACCAAGTTGAATTGGGCTTGTGATTAACGCGTCAAAAACAAAATTAATGAGAGGAAAAGGCTCACAAGATAACAATGTTAGCCTCCCTGCAATTCAGATCAGCGAAGATGAAATCGAGGCGGTAGATAAATTCGTGTGTCTGGACTCATTGATGACCACGGATAACGACGCTAGAAGAGAGATACTAAGGTGCATCTGCCCTATTTTAGACTCCGAAAGGTGGCAGGATCGAACAAACTTTGCCGAACTACAAAGTTGACCATCTACAAGACATTGAATTAACCGGTAGCCTTCTACGGCGACGAAACATGGACAATGCTCGTAGGAGACCAACGTGCCCCTGAAACGGATGGTGCTGCGTACAATCTACGGTGGAGTGCAGATGGAAGACGGAACGTGGAG
This sequence comes from Aedes japonicus, assembly GCA_034211315.2. Classification (NCBI taxonomy): domain Eukaryota; kingdom Metazoa; phylum Arthropoda; class Insecta; order Diptera; family Culicidae; genus Aedes; species Aedes japonicus. The sequence continues at coordinate 207,827 of JASCZW010005479.1, read as the reverse complement.
GAGGCGAATGAACCACGAATAACATTAGTTGCTGGGAGAACCTTCCATCGTTCACACCGCCAAAATCGGTTGACTACGCTGGGTTGGGCGTGTTGTAAGAATGTCGGGTGTCAGCCCAGTTAAATTGATTCAAACCAACTGGCACATGAAGAAGAGGTGCGCAACGAGCAAGAAGGTTCGATCAAGAAGCCTCTTTGTACAGCAGAGGTTACTGCAACCTTGGTCTGATTGGTAGGGTAAATGATGGAGTTGTGATGATGCAAATTTATATTATGCATCTGGTGCGTGAGCAGAATGCAATGACAAAATTTGATAATTTCTACAAAAACTGTTTTTAAGGACACCCTAATCTACACCATCAAAATAGCTCCGAACTATAGCAGTGCACAGCGCCAGATGCTTCAGTCGTGAATGAACAGCTTGTAGCGTGTTATATAAACGCGTTTTTTCATTCTAACTTTAAGTTTCAATTTTAGGAAAAATAATCTTCAGACGAAGTGTAGGGAAAAATATGATACAAGTTTTTGCTGAACTAAACGTTTGAGTATATTTTATTGTTCAAAAGTTAGGGCAATTTTGAAGAAAAAAAAAGTCCGATTTCAAGCAGTCCCCGCTCGTGTGTCCCAGGAGTACCCGGGCTCATTAATATAGCATTATGTTCCTTGATACCCATTAAAATAAGAATTTGATGATTTTCTGGCCAATTCTCGCCTAAACAATCATAAGGGCGAAAAGAAAAAACGCATGTTATTAGTTAAAATTACTCGTAACTTTTAAATCACAAGCAGTATTAAAAAACTGTGATAGTCAAAAATGTGCGCTATAACGTTTTCTATATTTTGTTTCAAGATCACTTAATCCTAAAATGGGAAACAAAAAAGTTATAATAAAAAAACGTGTTTTTTAGAGACACCCTGATATAAAGCAGAAAAATAGCTCTCTCATGGCCGAATGAAGAGATAGAAAAATGAAATCTTCAGTAAAATTGGTTGAAATTATATTTCCAATAAACTTGCTTATGACATCACTCTTCTATTGTGTTTCGTTCAAAAGTTAGCAACAGCGCCGCCCTAAAGCCGGTAAAGTTTGGAACTACCAAATTATCACCACAAGATGGACAACTTGTTCAGATACGACTTAGTAGAAGACACCATGATTCGGAAACGTAACCCTTAGGAGTTATTAATTTCACCGTGAAAAAAGGCTTTTCCGACCACTGTGGGGCGGGTAGAAGAACCGCCCTCTTTTCACAAATGGTTAGCAATGGGGAGTTGGCATTCCCACTCTCCCCATGCGGAGTGCTTCATTCGGGTGCCCTGATGGTCCCTTCCATTCCCAGGAATTTTTTTTATAATAGTGTATATATTTGAAGCGTAAAGCGTCGTCATATTATGCGAGAAAAACACAAGCCTTCTTGGAAAGCCAAAACATGACTGCTGGCCTCGACTTCATTGTTTGACCGATTCCACCAACCCAAATTGTGGGAAATGAACAAACCATGACCTTGGTCTTCCGCTTCAGTGTTGTGTGCTGTATTATCGGTCAGAACCAGGGCCGTATTTTGGAACTCAATAAAAAAACGCGTTCGTACACGCTTGTGATAAAATGATCTTCATTTCGAGATCCAAAATACAGCCCCAGGCTTCCGTTCGACACTCTCGCCTTTCTCCATAAGGAAGATGCTGTTGTAAATGCCCGAAAGCCTGTATCATTCGACGGACAAGACTTCACAACTAACTTCTTCGCTCTAGGGTGGAACTGACAATACGAACAAACCATCAACCGTAGTTGCTCGATTGTTTTTGCAATACTTGCTGCAAATTATCTGATAACGCTGTCTATCGTTTTTTGTGCGCTAAAGAATTGCTACGATGGACGGTGCATAGGTGAATTCGCCGGCTGGTAAATGAATGGTCATCGCGTATCATTGGTACTTCCCGTACTTGCAGGTATAAAGATCCCACTTAGTGGTCCTTAGCCTCTTGTTCTCTAACTCCATTCCCTTTTTGATCGTCGTTTGTTGACAGAAAAAATGAGGCCGAACTCTCCGAAGGATGAGGATTATTCGAGCGTCTGGTCTCCATGTTAGGGTTGGCCAACCCCCGAACATCTTGACAGATGACCTTAGTTTCACGTACCCATCTACGAATTGTAGATGTCACCACCGTGCATAAACAAAAGGGCTTTTTAGCCTTGGAAAACATGTTCTCGTTTCCTTTGTGCGGATGTTAAAAGCAGTGCAAGAACAAATTTTTAATGAGGCGTAAGGTTGATGTGGCTTTCTTGCCTTTAATTTGATTTCAATTCTATCGAATATAAATCATCATAACTTGCACGGCAGGACAATTTAACTCAATTTTGAATCGTTTTTGACTTACTTCAGATCGATGTTTTAGATATGTCGACTCGTCAATCCCAGTCACATTTACTCAAATATGAGTGACTCCTCTTTTGACGAAAGTGAGTCAAAATCGATTCAAATTTGAGTCAAATTGTCCCACCGTATGATAAAGGGAATGAGAGAAAGTGAAACAAAGCGGGAGAGCGAGAGAGAGAAAAACGGAAGATCAAGAATGCTGAAGATGAGATTATTTTTATTTAAAGTATAAGTTTCTCCTTTATTTAATGCATGAGTTATACCCCGTTCGCACTACAACATATATTACGTGAAATAGAGTATCTTGATATAAAATGCCATGCCCATTGATTTCAGTGAAGACTAGATGTATAGATGCTGATATCAAGATACTCTATATCAAGTAATATAGGTCGAAGTGTTAACGGGGTATTAAACTTCTCTCAGCATCAAGCATAATACTTGATGAAGTTTGTGCTGAAGATTTCCGTGCCTCACATATTGAGAAGTATAGTGTGCCATTTAAAAGTGAAGTAAGATGCCATTTTACTCACGTCTTGCTAGTTTTCAGATATTTTTCTGCTGAAAATTGTTTTCATAATTACGGTTTTTAAATTACGCAATCTGTTGATAGTAGTCTAATTCTCGTGTGTGTTTATACTCCTATATGTTTTCTGTAAGAAGGGTAAAAGTATCCACCATTTAACGTTTAGAAAAAAATACAACATATCGTCAGCATTATATTCATCAAGTACGAACATGAGCTCCACAGTTTTAAAAATAACAATCGATGTAAATACGTTCAATTGATAATTCGTTCAAGGATTGATTTGATTTGATAGAACCAGTGAGCCAAGATTGGCTTAGATTGACTTTACTCTGGAGCTGTCAAGTTGTTACCGGATTGATGGCGGCTGACCATCGTCCTCGTGACAGCGTGAGTCTCTAATGAGTGCTGTGCACGATGGTCTTCCGGTGTGACAGGGGGTTGGTGCAGGCCCTACAAGCCAGCCGTAAAAAACATAGGTAAAGGAAACACACATTGTTAATACAGACTAACCATCGGAAGCCGGGAAATGGTACTGTAAGTCTCTTCATTTTGAAGTACCAGTATTCTTTCCGACTTTTGAAGGTCCGCCAGTTCAACATGGACGGTTTGCTGGAAAGAATTGACGATACATACGCATAGGGATGGTTAAGGCATAGGGAGGTTAAGGTCTTTCAAGGCTGCTGTAATACACACGAGCTAGGTACACCTTTTATCGTGATTGGCGATACGCAAAAGCGAAATGCATCGCTTCCAAGAACACGACCATACGTAGCCCTTTTTTCAAACACAGCCTCCCACATTGGTACACCTGGAGATCACCAGAAAAGACCAAAATCACAAACCATTGATATTGTTGATGACCTACGGCGGCAGGAACTTTGATTCGGACCACAACATGTTTATTATCAAAATGCGTCAAAGACTTTCCGTTACCAAAAGCATTCGGTATCAGCATCCGCCACGGTATAATTTGGAATGACTGAAGCTACTGGAAGTCGCAACTGATTACGCGCAAAGTCTAAAGGCAGCGTCGTCGGATGAGAGAGAGAGAGAGAGAGAGAGAGAGAGAGAGACGACCGAAGCTGCAGCCAGGGATGCCAGATATTTTTTTCAAATATCTGTGATAAAAATACGAAATGTCTGGGAATGTCTATAAAAGTCTGTATTTTTGTTCTACAAAATGACAAAATTAAAAATTTACTTAAAAAAAAAAACAACGAAAAGACGCTATAAGAGAGCGAGTTTTGTCATTTTCGCTATAATTCTGATTATGTAAACATTTCTGCATGTAATTCTTGGATTGTATGCAACTTTACACTATTGTTTCATATTTTTAAAGTGGAACTGAAGCTTGATGACACAGTTTTCAAGACAAAAAATTTCCCCTGTAAGGTTCTTTCCAGTTTTGTACTTTAAAATCAAAATTTAGTTTTCATTTGATAAATTCAACAGACTTTTCATTGGTTCAACAATACATAGAAAAAAAAAATTTAACAATTTGCGCTCGTTTAATTCCAAGCCAAAGGAGGCGTAAGCAACGCAATTGGTTGTAGTCCTTGATGCGCCGTACGACAATGTTTGCAATCTTTCACACAACAGGCTTGATTCAGGCGTTATCTGGCTTAATATTACATGAAATATCCCATTATTTTCTGCCAAATCTAGCATTCCCTCTATGTGCATTAGAAACGCAGAAAATTCAATGTTTCTTTTTATCTGTGTAACCATTGAATTTCAAAAATAAAAAAGTCAATTTTCCGTTAAATGAATTACAAACTTAAATTCAAACTTTTTATTTTTATTTCATTAGTAAAACAAACACTACAATGACACAGAAAACAATTTTTTTGTAGATTAAAACGAGGGGCTGTCATTTTCGATTTAAACATTTGTGTTTCATTTGTATGTGAGACCCTCCTTTCAGGGAAGGGAGCGGTCTCTTACTATCATAAGAACCTTTTCCTGCTCCAAAAACCCCTTAATATTAAATTTCACGCTGATCGGTTCAGTAGTTTTCGAGACTACAGACAGAAATTTGTTTTTATATACACGGGAAATAATCCACACATATTTATTGGCAAAAATCCATAGAAAATTCCACATAATACTGATGTGTTCACACATAAACAGCACCCTCTGAGAATGACAAATAAAAAGTACGTGTGGCCACACATAGTGGTCATGTGTGCACATAGGAAGTATGTGTGGCTACAAATAGATATCATTTGTTGATTATAGTGCAATAAATCATAGATGGGACACATAGATATTATCATTGCTTTTTTATCAGTGTATATAGATTCTCTGAACTTTGGAAGCATTATCGAAAACTTCATGTATATATTGATACACTTCTTGATTTTCTTACACTTCTCAGCTTAATTACGGGGAAATTTTCTTACTGATCAAATCATCCATACGAGGTGAGATGGAAAGTAAGGAATTTTAATTCCTGCATGAGTGTGTGTCCTCATAGTAAGGTGTAAACAGTAGGATAGATGGTTTTTACCTTATTTTAATATTTTGTGAAGAATATAATTATGGTCATACGAATTAATTTTGTATAGACTGCTTCTTCGGTTAGTCAGTGATTATCTCTTGAATTGCAGAGAAGCTCTCTCCTGATTTCCTGCAAGGCACTTTGCTAAAATTTTGGGAAGTTTACTCCTGAACCTCACACAAAATTCCTCATGAACTTCTTGGTAGTCACTCCTTATTTTTTTTTTGAAATTCGCATTTAAGAACCCAACCTTACTTTTCAGAAACATTGGTAGTTTTTCCTGAACATAGTTACTCAACTTGATGAGTCCCATCCTGAACTACGAGGAAAATTTTTGCAAAACTTTGGGAAAGTACTTTCCAGAATTTCTTGGAAAATCTTGTTAAAGTTGTCAGAAGTTTCTTCCTGAACTTCCTGAACTGAAGAAATATTTTTCTGAACTTCCGAGATGTTCTCTTCTCAACTTCAGGGAAGTATTCTCCTGAACTTCGGGGAAGTTTGTTCCTGAATTTCTGAGGAACTCCTGCTTGAGCTACTAGAAAGTTTCCCCTCCACTTCAGGAAAGTTTCTTCCTGATTTTATCAAACGTATCTACCTGAACTTCTGTGATTTCCTGAACTCCAAAAAGTTCTCATTCTGAAATGCTGGAATGTTCGATTCGAAACTCTAGGGAAGCTCTTTAGCACTTCTGGGTAGTTCCAACTAAACTTTTGGTCTCTTCCGAACTTCTGAGAAGTCCCTCTTGTAAACTTTTGAGGAGTTCTTTACTGATTTTGTTTATAAATTCCTTCTTGATCGTACAGGTAGTGCCCTCTCTGGTAGGTTTCTTCCTGAAATTTGGGAAGGTTTTTTCTGAGCTTATTCTTTCCAAACCTCTGATTGGTGCCACCCTGAAATGCGAGGACATTTTTATTTAAATTTCGGCAAAGCCGTCTCCAATTTTCTTAGAAAATTTCCTTATATTTGTTCTTGAAGTTTTATCCTGGACTTCCAAAATTTTGGGAAGTTTTGTCCAGAACTTTGAGGAAGTTTGTTCCGGAACTATTAGAAAATTGGTGCGCAAATGAGAAGAAAGTACCCTCTATGCTCCTGGGAAGTTTCTTTCTGTTCTCTCTAAAGAATTTTGAGAAATCCTTATTCTGAAATTTTGAAATGCCGAAGAACACTTCCCGAAAAAAGTTTTTCCAGATTTTTCGGGAAATTATAGGTAGTTCCCGTCTGAAATTTGGGTAAGTTTTTTTTCTAAACCTCTGAGAAATTCAATCTTGAATTTCAGAGAAGAACTCCAGAACTTCTGAAAAGTTCCAAACTTCAAAAAATATCATCTTTCCTGGAGCTCTGATAAGTCCTCTCCTGATTCTTGGGAAAGTTTTGTCCTGAAATTCTGGTAAGTATGATCTTGAACTTCGGTAAGGTTCGGTCCTGAACTTTTGAAGATTCGTCTTGCTTGAACTGCTTGCTCCCAATGTTTCTGAGAAGTTTCTACCTGACAATCGGAGAAGTTTTTTTTTCGAGGAAGTCTCTTCCTCGGGAATTATCTTTCCGAAGCTCTGGGAAGCCTACTGCTAAACTTTCTGGAATGTACCCTAAATTCTGGGTCTTTTCTCCTTATACTTCCAGGAATCTAGGACTTATTCAGGGATATTCTGAAATGATGCGTTAAGTAGTACTTTGGAAAAATTCAGAGTCTTAAGATTTATTTCAATAGCTCATAACTTTTACTGCTGTTCTGCCCCCGAGTTGCAACCGACTGGGCTTTTGAACAAATGTTAGGATCACAAAAGTAATGGTTTTCAAACGAGAAAATAAAATTTACTTTTTGTTATTAAGACCCTAGGCGTATTGGTTGGCCAAATAATTCGAGTTCCTTGTCAATATCCTACCACGTTTGCTGGCTTCACGACGGAAGCCTCTGACGATGCCCATATTAATGTTTGAAAATTATATTTATCCTTCTTATCAACATGCAACCCTAGGAGGGGACAGCAATTTCTGCTAGAAACAGAGATGTGAAGCGAAAGTTTTGATATATCCGTAAAAGCACGGCAGGTTGTGAAATTGACTAGAAGTTGTTCAAGTTGAGCGTAGGGCAGCTATGCCAAAAAGTTGGCCCACCACTTTCGTTTCTTCAAGGATTTGTACTTTAAATGATACCTACGATATTTTGAAATATTTCAACAAAGCTTCTTACCGTGTCTACAATACTATTCAGATCATCCTATGTTTTGAATCTGAACTTCAGAGAATTCCTTTATTTGAAATTTAAAAAAATATTTTTTTACCATACTTCACTACGACAGGAAAGATTCTCACTGTTCAGATGTGTCAAAAAATACAGGGTCTTGGTCCTACAAACTTCGAAAATGTGGTAGATTAGTTTAAAAAATTCCATTTCATTAATCCTAGAGCTCTCGAAAGTCAAAAACATTCAACCAACTCGGCTTCAAGCGCCTGGTTAGCTCTATCGTCGAAAAGGTCGATCGATTTCAAACACCCAAAGTGCACCGAATCCACACCGCTGGCTGCTGACAGTTTTCGGATTCCATAAAACTAAATTTACAACCAGCAATAACAATTCACGATTTCCGTTGGAACACATCAAATCGCTTAGCTGAGCATATGCAAAACTCCTAAAAGTTGGTATGTATCCTCGCCTAGCCTGGGAGCAATAAATTATCCTTCGGTCCTTAGTCGCCCCGGAGCCCTTCCATCACCATACACCGATAACAATAAAATCAATTCTAAAAATATTTACATCTTCGATTTTTAATATTCCACCGATTTGCACACCCTTCCCGCTTCCGGAATTGATGCACTCGGAAAATACTTCCCTCGCAGTTCCCACCGTAGGCCCAGGTCGTCCAAAACTCTGCGGATATGTGACACAGTCAATCAACCTCAAAAATGGTTGCATCCCCTTTTCTGCCAATGCAATGCTTGGAATGGCGAAACAATAGCCCGAACGCATCATCTATCTGTCAAAAATTAAATATTTACGAGCAATCAAATGTACGTGTGTCGAACTCATCAAAATATTCGAGTGCACCCCGCCGTCGTCGTTTGCGAGGTTGAAAGCAAAGGGTCCCCCTTCCTTTGCACTCTTGTGTGCCAAAAATTCAGCGCCCGAAATTCGCAGTCGAAGGTCAACAAGCAGCGCTTGACTGAGTTGTCCCTGACGACTGCGCGTTGATTTGATGTGTTTTGCATTTTTCTTTTTCTCTTTCGGGAATGATTCAGGAAATAATTCCGACGCGGTAGGAGTCGAGCGTGTTTCATCCTCTAAGCTAGAAGCAGATCATCGCATATCTGCGTCTCGTAAAGTGTGAGCTTCCGAGGTAATAAAATAAAACAGCTCACTTCCTTCCGGAGGCTGGAAATCTCGTCGACCGGGAGCCGTTCTGCAACTCGGAGAAGATCTCCGAGTGATATGCAGATTGCGCTAGTCGTCGTCGTCGTTGTCGTCGTCATCGACGTCTCCCAAGCAGTCTCCAGCCGCTGGAAACGACGGATCGGATTGATAACAAAATGCAAATAAAAATAAATTATATTTATTCGCAAAATAAATTGATCCCGTGTGCGAACGGAAACTGCGCAAACAAACAAATCGAGTGGTTTTTCTTTCTTTTTTCGTTTCCCGTTTTCCGCCCTTTTGTTGAGGGCTTTCGTGGGTGGGGTGGGGTGCAGTAAATTAGAAACGATATTAGATTATGAGGCAAACAGTCGCTATCAATCGATCAACGACAGGAGGTTTGGTTGGACCATTTTTTACATCGAATTACCGTCATCGTTAGTATGGAGAGAGTTCTTTTTTTTCGATTGTTTGCTGGAGTGTATCAACTATTTAGGGATTGTTTTTGCATCACAAGATATGTGGCAAACCGATCATAGCTCTTATCTTCATGTATGAATTTGTGTTCGACTACATACAAGTTCTTATCTTAAGAGGGGAACTATGCCATTATAATTAATTGGTATTTGAATAGTATTTATCTGATTTGAAAGAGGCCTAGGAGACACTACACACTTATTTTTCATCGCGAATCTAAAGAGCGTTATTTAAAGATTTTCAATGTATAGATTCAAGAATTTTGCCGAAAATCAGATAATAAACAAAAAATTACAGGGATGTCGGCAAAAGTAATTAGCGACTTGATCTGCTGTTAAGCGTCTAAGTTGAGTATGTGTAAACAAAGATTTTTTTGGCTAGTTTCGTTCAACAAATTGCTCAAACGAGCCCCGCAACCCAGTGTAACAATAACTCGAAAAAATGTGTTTTGAACCGTTTTGAGATGAAAATTTTCAAAAAATAAAGCGCATTTCAAGATGATAAATCTAAGTTCTCAACTTCTCCACTAGATCTGTGCGCCGCCGTGCCACACAGCCGACGCCAACGATTTTATTTTTTGCCCGCGCCGCCGGGCAATTTGAGGCGCGCCGATAAAAAAATTCACCGTAACGACTGTTCCCGAAAGTATAAGCGCACATTATTTTAACGGCGGTCACTTTGATTATAATGAAATATTTCAAAATGTTTTGGCTGCGTCCTTTTGTTTGCACATTTCTGAATGACATAGCATCAAAAAAGTGCTCAGTTCTGTGTTACCTATCAATATGCGTGGTCTTACTCCGGAACAACAAAACAGTATCGTGCACAAATGATGCACTGTGAGTGGACTCTCCTTGAGAAAATTGGCAAAGAAAAAGCGTGTAAGCGTCGGAGCGGTACGATCTGCGATTCGAAAATATAGAGAACAGTGTACGTTTGAAGATGCGCCGAAGAGTGGTCAGAAATCCGGTCCTGTTAGTCCGGATATCGGTTAAAGGATCAGGGATGCCTACAAGCAAACACCAGCGACTTCCGTTTGGGATGTTGCGAAAAAAAACTAGGGACCTCGTCGAGTAACGTCATGCGTGCCAATGAAAGACTTGGGCTAAAAACATAACGGAAGCAGACAAAACCCAAAAGGAACCCTAAACATGCCGCGTCCGTGAAACCACGGGCCCGCAAACTCTACGATTCGTTATTGTGTAGAATGTCACAAAAGTAAAAAAGGAATGTTTTGTGCCGAAAGACATGAATCCGCCGAACTACCCGGAGGCACTGAGACTTTTTGGGCTTTAACCAAAGCAAAGCTTTGAAAATTCATAAAACCAGCGGATGACATCCAAAAATTTAAAAAAGATTGGAAAAGTGATCAAAATGGTGGGAAGCACCACTGTGCAGAAGCTAATGGGTCATGTTCGAATAAAAGTTAGGAGTCTTGGCTATGATTTAATATTTTGATTAAACAAGAGTAAAATATCATATAAAACACAAATAAAAATATGATTTGCCAAATAAAATTATTAAAATTAAAAAAAAACATGACTTTTTTGTTATTCTGAAGGTGTGCTAATACTTTCTGGAACAGTCTTTGTATGCATTCCTTCAGTTAAGTTTATTAGCCCTTCAGAAACCTACCTCTATTACCGATGACAAATTATGACATCTCGAGTGTAAATTTTCGTGTTTCGACTTTTGGCAATTTCGCGAGTGAGTTTGAATTTAAAAATATTGAAATGTCCACCTTAAATATCGAAAAAAAATTCATCACAAGCGTACATATTAATACCACAAATAATGATAATGAATCAGCAATGCGTAAAATGTATAAAAATGGATCTACACATCATCTGCTGCCTGACAAAGTGTTTTGCAATGTATGTCTAATCGAAGCAAAACAAAAACTCAAAACTCCGATTGTCCTGAAATTGAAAATGGTTAAGGTAGCCTTTCCCCTCGGGAATTTTGTCCAAGCATTTTTTTCTCATATAATTTAGAAGGGCTGAGATTGACGTTATTTTGACATGGAAAATCAAAAATCCAGCCACATTGAAAATGCACTGGGATTAAAATCCAGCGAAGAGATCGAAGTAGGCATTAGCAATGGGTGGACGTGTTTTATGTTTTCGCTGTCATTATTTTCTGTTAATTTTTGGAAAAATAGTGAAAGTGATATGCGTTTGAACCTGAATAAAAGTGGCGGTGTGTCGTTGAAAAGAGGACTATGCTTTTAAGGCGTTACACCACCCGGCATTCGAGTTAGAAGACAATCCAGCAGCCAGCAGCCAGCATTTCTTCTCAGCCGAGTATTATATACTGCCAACGTAATCCATCATCCAGCCCAATGTGTCGGTCTCGTCGGAATTAGATGAGTAATAATCGGTATCGAAAGTAGTAAACCGCATTTAAGTCTCATTGCGAGTAAGTCTTTAACGGCGCTAGAAAACTGAAAAAGAGCAGATCTACGCAAGAACTCGTATCACGTATGTGTATGATCAGATCGTGAAAAGACATTGCATCGCTCGTGGCAGGTTGCAACGTTCACACTAGAGCAGCTTTGGATAATAATTGGGTGATATCCTACCGTTACAAGCTATGTATTAACATATCTTTCAAGTATTTTGCCATGGTAAGTAATACTTTCATTCATTCAATTTTAACCAAATTTAATCAAAGGTAAACTCCCACTAAATACGCGTCAATCAAGCATTGTACATACGCTTGATTGAAAGTTTCAGTATGTCACTACTGGAGCGGGGCTTATTGTGTACAAAGATAGCTTTGGAATGCTTGCGTTCTTGAAATGGGCTATTGGAGTCGCGGTAGAGCTGTCACCTTCTAATCACCGGATTTAAGCTTTTTGCAACTGTAAACAGCAAATATGAAACAGTTGCAGGAAGATTCTATCCTTAATACCGCTGCCAGACAGTGGGAATTAGATTGTAAACACACACTCACACACACACACACTGGGATTAAAATCCAGCGAAAACATATTCCTAGGTATGAGGCTACCTATAATTGAGAAATAAACTTTGTAGTGAATACTGGCGAAAAAAAAAACACAACTTTCTATCTATGCTTAGGTAATGTATTAAATATGTTAAATAAAATGTTATTTCATAATTTTGTCAAAAATAAATGAAAATGTAATGTGCCATCCAGATTACGAGCTATATCACTAGCTTCATATCAATGTTCGTACATCTAGTTTTCACTGGAAATACTGCATCTGACGGCTCATATCAAGATTCGCTTTATCAAGTGATATAGCTCGTAGTCTAGAACAAATAGAGTTTATTTCCACAACTTGAAAGCATTTTGTTAGGCGTGAGAAAGTTCAAAAACCATCTTTAACGATCAGTGTAAATTAACAGTGATTGGACATACCAGATTTTTGCATTGAATAGTCAAGACTGTATAAATAAGGAGTGTTTACCCAACAAACATCAGTGTCGAATAACCGCTTGTTCAAACAAATTTGGAGAAGTTATTCAGCCCTCTTTAACAAATAGTTGTGTTATGTTATGTTTGATGGGTAAAATTCTCATCCCAAAAAAGCTATCTACGTAAGCCTTCAATTCTTTTAGATAGGTGAACTCTTCTTCTTCGAAATGACCGTGGTGGATTGATCAGGCGAGTCTTCAATGACAAGAAACTTGCAGAAAAATCCATTGTCAGTTAGACCCTAATGAAAAATCTGTGTCAATATATCGAAACTATATCGCCGTAAGACAAAATGGACAAAACATTTGTCGAACAAAACCAAAACATTTTTTTTTTATTTGAATATGACAAATCCCGAATTAAATAACTTGGCTAACCACTGAATTGACCGGTAAATCAGTGCATAGTGGATACGTGATTGTAGTACTGTTGATAGTTCGGTATATTTCACTGCTCTTAATTTGAACTTTTTTATATATGATTTATTCTTGGATCTTTAAGCTCCTGAATACACTAAGGTTTTTTTTTGCACGGTTTTTTTTTAAACGGGTTGTTTTCAGCTATAACTCCAGAACGAAATTACATATCGACCTTATTCAAATCACATTTTACATTTTGGGCCAGAAGTAATCATTTGGCAGTTTTTAAAAAAATTCACAATTTTTGGTGTAAATACTCAAAATTTTAAAAACTGTATTTTGACCATTGCGTGGGAAGGTAATGCATACAAAATAAGTCTAAGCAATATAAAATGACTAAGCATGCGAATTTATCAACTCTATTTAGTCTTTTTTTACACGGTTCCAAAATAAAAGTGGACCGTATCTCCCGTGCAAAAAAAAACTTTAGTGTATATGATTTCTATAGCAATTTGGATTCATTTTATTGTGTATTTATAACGGTTTTGAAACCTTAAGTTTCTTCTATTTTTTTTTTATATATGTTTAAATTTATTCTCAGATTTATAGACGGTTGGTGGCTTCTATTATTGTCAGGGTTTTTTTTAAACCGACTGCACTCATATATTGCCAGAAGATTAACAGAGTGTAAATAGAAGAATGTTGTGGCCGAGTTTCACAATCTCAGAATTTACGATTTTTAGATATTTAAATTATTAGATTTTTAGGTTTAATTATTTTTAAATTATAGATTTATAGATTTTTAGATGGTTAGATTTTGAGATATATAGATTTTTAGATTTTGAGGTCTTAAGATTTTTATATTTTTATATTAATATATTTTTAATATTATTAGATTAAGATTTTTAGATCTTAAGATTCAAAGATTTTAAGATTTTAGGAATTTTAGATATGAAGATTTTTAGATTTTTAGATTCATAGATTTTTAGATTTTATGATTCTTAGATTTTTATATTTTTAGATTTTCAAATCTTTATTATATAAAATTTTGAAATTTTAAAAATTTTTAGATCTTCAGATTTGTAGATTTTAAGATTTTAAGATGTTAAGATTAAGATTAGATTTATCGATAAGAACTATAGATTTTTAGATATATTGACCTGAAGATTTTTAGATTTTTAGATTTTTAGATTTTAAGAGTTTTAGATTTTGAGATTTTGAGATTTTTATTTTTAGTTTTTAGATTTTTAGATTTTTAGATTTTTAGATTTTTAAATTTTTAGATTTTTGGAATTTTTAATTTTTAGATTTTTAAATTTGAAGATTTTTAGATTTTTTGATTTTTTTGATTTTTTGATTTTTTGATTTTAGATTTTTAGATTTTTAAAGTTTTAGATTTTAGATTTTTAGATTTTTAAATTTTTAGATTTTTAGATTTTTAGATTTTTAGATTTTTAGATATTTAGATTTTTAGATTTTTAGATTTATAGATTAATAGATTTATAGATATTTATGTTTTTAGATTTTTGGATTTTTAGATTTTTAGATTTTTAGATATTTTAATTTTTTGATTAATAGATTTTTTTAGATTCTTAAATTTTTAGATTTTTAGATTTTTAGATTTTTAGATTTTTAGATTTTTAGATTTTTAGATTTTTAGATTTTTAAATTTTTAGATTTTTAGATTTTTAGATTTTAAGATATTTAGATTTTTGGATTTTTAGATTTTTAGATTTTAAATTTTTTAGATATTTTAGATTTTTTAGATTTTTAGATTTTTAGATTTTTGCAGATTTTTAGATTTTTAGATTTTTAGATTTTTAGATTTTTAGATTTTTAGATTTTTAGATTTTTAAATTTTTAGATTTTTAGATTTTTGGATTTTGAGATTTTTAGATTTTTAGATTTTTAGATTTTTAGATTTTTAGATTTTTAGATTTTAGATTAGATTTTTAGATTTTTAGATTTTAAGATTTTTAGAAGCGTAGATTTTGAGATTTATATATATTCAGATTTTAAATATTTAAGATTTTTATACATTTATATTTATAAATTTTTATATTATTAAATTTAGATTTTTAGATTTTAAGATCAGAGATTTTTAAATTTTAGGAATTTTAGAAATTAAGATTTTTAGATTTTTAGATTTTTGATTTTTAGATTTTTAGATTTTTAGATTTTAAGATATTAAGATTTTAAGATTTTTAGATATGATATTCAAATTCTTAGATATTCAGATTTTTAGATATTCAGATTTTTAGATTTCTAGATTTTTAGATTTTTAGATTTTGAGATATGTAGATATTTAGATATTTAAAACATCAGATTTTTTGATTTTAAGATTTTAAGATTTTTATTTTTGTTTTTTTTTTAAACTCATAGATTTAAAAGGATTCTGATTTTTAGGTTTTTAGGTTTTAAGACTTTAAAATTTTAAGATTTTTAGATTTTTAGAATTCAGGTATTAAAAACTAAACTCATAGCATCAGGACAAAGAATACCTACTGAGCCCTTGCGGCACGTCAAGCCGGTCTGTTCAGTGCAAGGGTGTTTCACTTAGGGCCTGTGCAGAAACCACGTAGACTCATTTTTGACAATCTCAACCCCCCACCCCCCCCTTCCCCCCACGTAGATTTTTATCCATACAATTTTTTGAATTCTTGTATGGAGCGAAGACTTTGGTCAATCCCCCCTTCCCCCCAGAAGTCTTCGTGGTTTATGAATAGCCACTTAAATATCAATATGAAGGCAAATTAAAGACAGTAAAATTTTACCAATAGGCCGAATTTTAGATCCATAGACCCACATTAGAGCACTTTCTCGTATGTGCATAATAATGACAATTTTATTCTATTTGGTAATTACCTATATTTACGCTTCTGAAACTTGTTAAGTTTATTAATAAAGACAAAAGCTGAAGTCTCCGTCGACTTGTGACGATCAAATTCTATAATGTCTTTTAAGTTCTTTAAAGTCTAATATATTTTTTGTACACACACTGTTCCACGTCAATTCATTGACATGAGTCATATAACACTATGGATATCCGGGCTCTCTAGCAAAATATAAGACTTGGAGTGGAGTGATCCTTTAGTCTTAACATTTCACCTGATATCCAAACAGTTAAAAGGGATAAGCATGAGGAAATATTAAGGGGATCCACGTCGCCACCGCCGCCAGGACGACCCGAGCCTGGCGCCGGATGCGACGCTGCCGCCGTTTGAAAATCGATCGGCGCACAGGTCTATTTCCCACAGGCGGCGCTGCATACCTGAACTTTTTCAAATTACAAGATAGAGAGTTACTGTTTTGGGCGAAAGTGTAGATAATGTTAATACAAATAACTTTGCTTATAACATAAACCTTATATCTGGTTAAGTGGATACACATGGAACCTCATAGGGTTCAATTTATAGGATGTAATATAGTTTGTTATGTTGGTTTTATGTGTATCCATGATTATCCCCTAGGGTGAACCTGTTTTCTATGAAGCGAATATACCATCAAAAAACTATCATCAATGCAAATATTCCCAATTGAGAACCCTATTATCGCTTAGAAACTCATTTAATTTTAGTATTTTTATTTATTATTAAAAATTATTCGAAATACGCTACTTCTTAGGACCGATTCAAGAAAATTATTTACCTATTTATGAAAACATAAATACATTTTTTAACCAAACAAAAACATTCTCAATGATGAACAAGAGAAAAGTTATGGTCACAGTAGTCATGGCTCAAATAGGTGAATGATTCTTAGTTTGTATAACAATGGTTTATTAATGCATATTCAACAATGAAACTTGATTCATTCAGAGTTCAGAGATCTTTATTCTTGATCTACATCACTGTTTTCTTCCTCAAATTGACCTTGGAAAACCAACAGATCTTTAGCGTCCTCAGAGAGTTCCATGTCAGGCTTGGAACAATAATTTCTCAGGCTTGTAAGAAACGGATCAGAAGACTCTAGGAGCCGGTGCAGTAAATCTAGATTCAAAGCTGTTCTTGAATGTTTTCTGGTATGATCCGATCCTATATGTAAATTATGATAGAAATGAAGATATTTTTGCAAATAACCATAGTTTACCTCTATATATCCATGTTCCGACTTTCCTGCGCTTCTTCTGATAATTCGCCGATCGGAATCAAGAAATGTTCGATCAATTGAGCACCATGGATCAAAACATTGTGAACAGTCACCGGTACGAACATATAAATACCTGATTTTGATCTTGATGACTGGCCTTGGTATTAAAGAGCTCAGATTAACAAGTTTTTCGTATACCTGGGAATACCTGAGAGGTACGATTAAGGTATTTTCTTACCTTAATTTGATATTCACATAAAATTGTGGGAACAATTTTATGGTATTATCCTCAGGTATTTTACCTTTTAATCTGGGCTCTTAAATACCAAGGCCAGTTATCAAGTTATTCGTTCCTGCTAAGGATGTAGTACCAACCGTATTGTTTCATAAGATTCTTCGCTGTTTCCCGACAGTAATCGTCAAACTTCTGAACGTTGATTTCCATGCCCGATGCCAGAGTTTTCAGAATGATGACACAAAGTGTATGAGTTTCAAGTTCACCTTGGTTATTGAGGCCGACTTCTCCGGGTTATGAAAAAACCCACGGGCCCAATTCCCATCACGAGATTGATGCACAATGAGCCCCATCTCAGTTCTGATTTTTTGATGGATCTACTTCTTGTTTTCCTCTGCGATAGCCACAAGCTCACTGGGGACTCTCCATTTCTTCACCGGTAATTTGTATTCTAAATGTAAGGAAATTTCAAAAAAAGGTTTTTCTGCGCGTGCAACGGTGATTGACCGTATTCAAATGCGCTTGTATCCTCCACCTTGTTCTAGATGCGATCCAAGTTATTCATTTCAGTTGGTGTTGCTTTGCAGATGTAACACCTTTGCGTTGATGCTGTAGGTGACCTCGAATTGATAATTTTCCGTCTACCATGGTCAAGTATATATTGAAATGTACTTTGACCGTTCTTCACTGTATGTTAATGACGAATGGGGTAAGTTTGTTAATCTGTTCAACGAGGTAACGTTTGCATTAAAAAAATGGACATTTTTCATGGGTTTACTTTCACCCGCACTGACGAAACTACCCATGCAGCATCAATCATACTAACCCATGAGTCAACAGACAAAATTTGACAGTCGAACTTTAACCGTGATGGCAAAAACAATGAAGCAACTTCGTTCAGCAACTCCGTGTGCGCGTTCAAAGAACGGCATCCCGCCGCGTCAAAAACGGACATCGTGCGGCAACTATTACATCTTGGCACTATTACACAAAAATCAGAGCACCAAAAGAAAGCCCGGTTCCGGACGGCCGACGACCCTGAGCGACAAGGATGCTGAAGAGGAAGATCGAAGGAAAAGTAGCTACATCGCTGCCTGCATTTGGCCGGGAGGTCGGTTCAACTGGCCAAACAGTGAAAAAGTACATGGCAAAAATTAACATACGTGTTAGGAAGCGGAAGTCGCATCCACTGGTTTCGGAGCTGCAGGCAATGACGCAGCGGCAGCTGAATAAGATGGCCAACTCGATTTTCCCGGCGAATCGTGACGTGGCTCTGGTGACAACGAGACCTATCACACCCTTGATGGCAACGACTGGCATGGCACTTCGTATTTTGCTTCCTCTGCGCAGGAAGTGAGCTCCGAGGTGAAGTTCATTTCACACACCAAGTTCCTCAATAAGGTGCCGCTGTGGCTGACAATCAGCGAGAAGGGAATGTCAAAGCCGCTCTGCTTTCGCTCCGGACTGGCCGTGAACGGGGAAATTTATAGTACGAAATGCCTGCCGGGAGTTGCGTCGTTCATCAAGAAATACAATAAGGGCGAAGACGCGGTGTTCTGGCCGGATCTGGCGTCGGGCCACTACTTGAAGTGATCGTTGGAGGAGATGAGCGGCTGAATATCGATGTGATACACAAGTAGGTGAACCCGTCCAACATCCCCCAGCTGCATCCCATCGAGCATGTCTGGGCCAACCTGAAGCGTAAGATCTACTCCAACAATTTTGTCGCGAAAACTGAGGAGCACCATCCGAAAAAAGTCCATTATTTTTAATGCTAACGTTATTGTAAGCTCCTCGAAGAAATTCTTGAAGAAAAATGTGAGGCAAGCATGAGTCTGGTCGCAAACTTTATAATGAAAAAATATGCTAATTGGCAACACTGATACTTTGAAAACAAGGAGGCGGGATGGACCAAGTTTGTCTTTGCCGTCTGTAAAGAGAGTCACAAAGGAAAATATAATGATTATTAAACTACAACAACGCGTATCGATCTTGACAAATGCTTCACTCAGAATTCTCACTCGTAAGGGATTTCCTTTTCCGAACAAACAAACAAATCAACGTTCCAGTTCACATAAAATAATCAAAGAAAACGATTCACCACAATACCACGTATCGTGATTTTCCCAATCAAAATTGAAATAAAGTGGTCAAGAAACCTTCCCTATCCTCTAAATTGGTTCCATCATTCAAAAATCCTCCCCATACGCAGCCAAATCGCTGTTAAATTGCTTCTAACAGATTCTAACACACGTAACCCAGAAATGAACCAATTTGCGTCCCAAAGTAATGGACAGTCAGTATGCATCGGATCAGTCAATTATCGATTCACTGTTTGGTGCGCCCTGGGCAGATGCCTCTTCGAATCAGGCGTGAAACGAATTTTGGTTGAATCCCGGATTCGGTTCGGCCCGATATCCACGTGCCTGCCAACCTACTTGGCCCGATGCTAATCTCCATGCCCATCTCAAATCATCATACGGATCGTGTGCCCGTTAGATTGGAGTAACTAATGTGAAAACAATCATCCATTTCTCGCGTACATCTGACCGGGAACACGCGCCAACCAACGGAGCCGCTAATCCGCGATCATTTCGTCTAGCTTCGCCTTTGCTGAAGTTGCTGTATCATTCCTCTGCGTAAAAAGGGTGGCTTCTGTTGCTCGTTTTAATTGCCCTCTCCACCTCATCTTCTCGCGAAGAGGTGGAAAATAATGAGTACTATGGAAAGTAGTTAATCTACCCAGAGAAGAGCCTTAATCTTGATGCAGTGCAAAGCGGTCCGCACAGAAATAGAATCATAAATCGAAAACGCATGTTGCCCGGATACTTGAGATCGGCGGAAAGTAGGTTCCCCTTTGGCTGCCAAGACAATTGTAAACAAATTAACGTTTTATAAATAAATTTGCACTGTTGACTGTTTGCGCGAGAACTGGTTCTAGAACTGAGTCAACCACTCCCTGAGGTACGAATCCGCACATATGGGTCGTAGAGTTGCAAATTGATGGGGACTGAAGCATCATCATCATCATCATCATCATCCCCAACCATGTTGCATTGTGCCGAGCATCCATCGGGCACTCGAGATGAGTGTGTGCAGATAAATTAAGGCCGATAATTGCTACTATAGCGCCCATAAAACTGTGTCGTTGGATGTCGTTTATTTACTGCTCTGGTGGCAGAAGTAGCAGCAGGAGTTGATTGTCGGGTCCATGCGTGAGGAGTCTATTAATTCTATGGCTGCTTCTCTGCCTCGGACGCAAGTGCGGATCAGCAGGCCGAGTTGGTGATGAAGATGCGATTAAAATTGCATGTTATGAAACCCAGGGGGTCGGCGGGATCTTGAAAAGGTGGGACATGTTGATACAAACTATCCTATTGATTGTTATTCCCGGGTGAAATCTAACATTAAGGCTCGATTCACTTTATATCTGGACACAGAAAAGCAGCTCTTTCTCGGAATTGTCTTGCATGAAGTTTTTTAATTATACCGAAAAGCCAATTTGGACCGATTTATACCACCAGTTATGATGCTGTTTGCGCCACTCACAAAATTGGATAGTTATTTACTTGTTCTAAGACTTAGTGGCCCGGTGAATATTGCGAATGAATTATATGGTTCAATATTAATTATGATCCCCATCACCATTAAAATGAATTATCTGCAAATAACTGCTAACTGATCATGCTAATGTTGCTAGTTAATGCATTTTCGGCACACATTAGCGATGATGCGAACCCAACCGGCTCATACCAGGGTGGCTGCCAACCGAATCACACACAATTTGCTACTCGTGGTTGCGCCAACCGGCTGGCTGTAAATTCGCCACTGCCTTGGTTAACTGACTGCCTAGTCAGCCGCTTGCTAGCAACAGCCAGCTGAGACGTCAGCTACCTGACCAACGGTTGCTCGCCAGTGCACCCTCCAGAGAAATTGCCACCGCCAGTTGAAAATCCAATACAGGCTTATTGTCGCACTAAATATCGTTAAGACAACCAAAGTGAATCATAACCAATATAACCAAGTTATATAGCCTACTGTTGCATATACTGGGTGGGGTTAAAAGTAACCTCCTTGACCGCCAAAATGCGATGAAACTGCAAAAAAGGTTATAGTGCCTTGTAGCCCGTTCATTTTTAGGCATACACGCCAAATTTCAGTGCGATACTGCCCATAGTTTTGTTTTGACAGATGATTGTTGTTGACATGTTTGGCATCATGTTGAATATGGATAAAAACGGTTCTCTTTCTCTCATAAAACATTATTTTTGAGAGGCAAAACGACGTAGAAACATAAGAATACGCTTTAACATAATCTTAGCTTTATGTTGGTCCAGAAATTCTCGACGACTTCGAGTAGTGGACCGACGCCAGATCCGGCCAGAACACCGCTTCTTCACCCTTATGTTTTTTCATGGAGAACGACGCAACTTGTGGCAGGCATTTCGTACTATAAATTTCCCCATTCACAGGCAGCTCGGCGCGAAAGAAGAGCGGCTTTGAAATCCCCTTCTCGCTGATTGTCAGCCACACTCTTTTGCGGAACTTGGCGTGTGAAATGAACTTCACCTCGGAGCTCACTTCCTTCTTAGGGGAAGTAAAATACGAAGTACCCTGTCAGTTGTTGCCATCCAGGATGAGATAGGTCTCGTCGTCTATCACTACTAACACGTCGCGTTTCGCCGGGAAAATCGAGTTGACCATCTTATTTAGCCGCTGCCGCTGCGGGATTGCCTGCAGCTCCGAAACCAGAGGACTCTACTTCCGCTTCCTGACATGTATATGCATGTTCGACAGGTACTTTTTCACTGTTTGGCCAGTTGAACCGACCTCCCGGCCAAGCGCACGCAGCGATGTAGCCACTTTTCCCTCGGTCTTCCTCTTCAGCATCCTAGCATCCTTTGGAGCTTCTTGTCGCTCAGGGTCGTCGGCCGTCTGGAACCGGGCTTTTTTCGATGCTCTGATTGTTTACTAATTCTGCCAAGATGTTGTAGATGCCAGAACGAGCGTATCCGACGTCCACAAAGTGCATAGCTTTTCAAGTTTATCAAGCAAGTTTATTTTCAAACATGGATAATACTTTGAAGTGTTGTAAACCTCTACCCAAATCGAAGAATGATGGTTTAGAGACATAAAGCTTGACAGATGGTGTTATTGTAAAATTAAGATCTTTAGGTTGTAAGATAACATTGGATAATTCGATGCGAATCTGCAATAAATGTCGTGCCCTAGCTTATCATCCCCAACAAAAACCACCAAATTCGAATGATGTGCCTTCTACTAATGCTGTCAATTCTACTAATGCTAGTCAATACTATCTAATTCGTTGCATCTTTGGCTTCATCGACTTCAGCGGAGTCTATTTTTAATAAAATCAGTTTGTCATATAACATCAAGACATTCAACAACGGCGTCATGGGAATTCATGTATCGCCAATTTTAACGAAGAAAATGAGAAGTGCTTCCTACCCCCAGCAAAAAACCAGGGAAATTATGGATGGAGTTAAGTGTTATATATTTGACGTTTTGGAAGATGAGGACCAAACAAATCTCAACGCCAAGGCTAAGAACTACGAACTAGTTAAAGGAAAAATTTGCCGATCCTAAATATAATCGTGATCAGCAATTTCAAATTTTGTCCCAATTGTCAAAGTCTTGGACTGCGAAAAAATCGTGGATGAATTCAGCAGATACACTGCAACACAGGTAATGTTCATGAACATCTTTGAATATTATTTCGTGTCATAGTCGCCGAAGATGGAATACTATGAGAACCCCGTTCCAAATTAGGACATGAACTGAATGCAGATTTAGTACGTAAAGTTGTTCAATTCTACGAAGAAGCCGATATCAGCAGAATTATGCCGGGCCAGAGAGATTATGTCTCTGTAGTGACGAGTGGAGTACGCCAGGTAACACAAAAACTTCTCTTGTACGATTCACGAAAATGTGAATCTTACGCTCAACAGCTTGGAAGGAAATCGCATTTTATGTGATCTCTATGTGGAACAAATTTTGGACGATGCAAAATTTAGAACAGACTTTTGCCATGCATGAGTTGCTACGATATCGTGCGTGCATGAGTTGCTACGATAAGTCAGCTTCCTTCCTTTTTTATAAAAAAGAATGTAAATAATATATCATGACAAAACAACAAATAAGAAAATTAAATTAAAAAATACATAAAGGGAAACACTTGAAGATGGTGAGGTCATATTTATTTGTGATTGTTCTAAAAACTTCACATTTGTTCTTCAAGATAAAGTGCGAAGTTATAATTGGAATCTTGCTCAATGTACAATACATCCATTTGTAGCATATTACTTGTGATGCGATCGGAGGTACTCTTAAGAGAATGGCAACTAGAGCAAGTTTAGCTAAGCAACACGAACATCATATAACGAATGCTAGACAACTTTATGACTGGGAAAACAATCGCAAAGCGGATCACGAAACAAAAATGACATTTTGCTATGTTTCCACGGATGAATACAAAGAGACCGAAAAAGAATTCGATCCGAATATGAACAAAGCAAAACCAATTTCTGGAGCTCAAAAGTATCATTTTTACAGTCCAGTTTCAAAAAGGGGACCTTCTCCTGGTTGAACACGAAAAAACCTCTTTTTTGGAATTTTTCTCACGCCGAGACCAAATAAGATAGACGGTTAATTTTTTTTTTATTTTTTATTAAATACAAAAAATTATTGCAAAAAATGTTTTTTTGACCAAAATAATGTGACACGCATCCGCTAGAGGGCGCTGGAAAAAACGCCTTTTCTAGCTGTTGCCAAGATATCTCTTGAAGGAAGTTTCTGAAATCAAAAATCAAACGGAGAATTGTTAGTGAACATGATTTTTTATAAGATGGACTATTTTCTAAGTTTAATAATAAATCCAAAATATATAATGTATCCAAACGATCTGAAATGTAATAAATTTAATGAAAATGGGAAAAAACAACATTGTATGGAATTCTGCTTCTTCTCTCGCTAAACAAAACTGTCCGAAACACACACAGATCGAAAAGCACCGACTTGATTCTTTTCCATCGCGTTCAAACAGAACCGGATAAGTCTGACTGCCACCGTGTCACAGAAAAATTTGCCAGTTTTTCAATAATCTATTATGAAAAATACGTTTTGTTGTGGCCATCAAGACTAACAATCACAAATGGCCAAAAAAATTGCAAAAACATAAATATCTGTAACTAAAATTCGCAATAACTTGAGAACGGCTAGGTTAACGAAAAAAAAATTATCTGCTTTTTGATTAAAAATTATGCAAGAAATCTATTTTTCCTATATATTTAAAAAAAATTTAAAATGTTCAAAATATTTATAAATATTTAAAAACAAATAATAAAAACATTAAAGAAGTGACCATCTTAAACTCTTCAGCAGCTTTAAGGACAGACCTTCAGCCCTGAAAAAAATTAGGAGCATTGAATGGGGGGGTTTTGGAACATTGCCAAAATCAACGTTCTATGATATGTAATTTTTTAGTTTCTGTGTATTTTTTTCTTGAAGAACATTTCATTACTTAAATTTTTTTAAAGACGACGTTTTGATCAGATGAATCATTTGCGAAAAAAAAATAAAACAATTAAATCCACATTTTAAATACGTCCTTATAGAAAATTAGTCCAGGATACTTTTGGATTTTTTAAATGGAAAATGAAATTTTTGGTAGAAACCAACAGGGGGGGTTTGATTGGGGGCAGTGATTGATTTCTTAGTTTTGGACGGGTTATCAGTCATTGAGATCCATGCAAAGATCCGTGAAAATATTAAAGGAGTCTTCTCCTTCATTTCCAACCGTACAGCGATGCTTCGAAGACGCCCAGAACGTCCAAACAGTGCATCAACACCAGAAATCATAGCGAAAATACAGGATCATCGATCGACGATGTAATAGCAGACACCATAGGCATCTCACATAGAACAAAATGGCGTATTTTGGCTGAGTTTTTGTGTGAGCTTGTGTGTAAAAGCTGTGTAAAAAAGAATGTTTTTAAATAAAAATGTATGCACATATATGGAGCATTGATAAACATTGATAAAAAAAACATGTACTTTCATTGAATTATACATTAGCACACGTTGCAAGGATAATAGATCTTACTAAACTTGTTTTCCAATGCACAATCATATGATGTTGCATGATCGTGTAAATATGAACCTTCTTACATTGATTTTGTTTTTCTCAAATAAGCTTCCGGGCTGCTTTTCTAGTTAAGCTGTCATTCGTTCAAGAGCGGAGGACAAAAGAGCACATTTTTAACATCTAATGTAGTTTACTCTCGATTACTTGTTGAATAGTTAATAGTAAATATATAAAGAAACAATTGTCGAATTTTGAAAAGCAGATTTTATTGCTGTTTCAGAATTCATTGTGTATTGAGGTGTTCTTTGATAATAACCCGTGGCCACCTGAATCTAATATGAAGATAAGTGTAATACCAGGTTGAATGACTTATCAGTTTCTAAGAACGCATTTGATAAACTTTTGACATCTTGAAAACTTGAACCGCAGCCAGCACTTGACGCCCATAGCTTTGTTTCGATAATCAAGTTATTGGTTGGGAAAATCAATGGGCCAAAAGCTCTCTTTCGATCATTATCTCTTCCGCTCTCACGTGAGAAAAATAAATTTGAATGTAATAATCAACAATGCAAGCATATGAAGTAGCTCATGTAAAATTCAATCGAGCAAATATTACAACATGTGATCTTCAAGTCGTGTATATTTAAAGGTACATGCAATTTTGAAGTTATCTGCATGCTCTATTTGTGTGCATAAAATAAGATTGAAAATTACAAAATAATTTAAACTGTGCACATAAATGGAGTGAGCTTAAAAACAGTTTTAGAAGGCCAATAAATAATCTTCAACTTATTGGCCTTTTGAAGCACTTTGAAATCAACAACTTATCCTTTTACACAGATAAAAATATACATTGAATTTTCTGCGTTCTCTAGTGCACATGAAGGGAATGCTTGATGTGGCATAAAATAATGTGATATGTCATGTAAATTTAAGCCAGATAACACCTGAATTTAGCCTGTGGTTTGATATAATGCAAACATTGTTGTAAGGCGCATGGAAGATTGCAAAAAAATTCGTTGTTTATGCCTCATTTCACTTAGAATTAAACGAGGTGAAATTATACGCATTTGTTAAAATTCATTATTTTTTTCTGTGTAATTTCGAATGGAAGAAATCAAATATTCTATTTTATTTTAAACTCAAAGCTTTTATATTGACAGCATGGGTATATAGGAAGCTAACCTTATTCAATGCTGTAAATTTAGGATCATGCATAAATTTCTATTAAATTTAATATAGGTAAATTTGCTACATCCCAGTAAAATATAAACAAAGTTATGCAGAACAACTTCTAATAAAAAGTCAAACTTGGCCAACAGATAACTATGTAAGCTTTTGAAAGAAATACGAAACATGGTTACGGAAATTTTTGTAAATGTGCTTAAGTTAAGCATCCAATGGTCTTAAGTTTTCAAAAACTTTTAACAAGTCTTTGACGAAGTCTTCAATACCGTTCTGAGAATTAAAACGAAATAACGTTTGAAGACTTAAGTATATTACAAAATTTCAACGAACTTCACTACCTTAATAAGTTTCAGATATCGTGTGCATTAAAAAAAGGCTTTTTTCGAATGGCAATGCGAAAAAACTACAGAAGTTAATTAAATGAAACAAAATTCCATTAAATCCTATGTAGGGTAAGGGGATGTAATGTTAGCCTAGCTCCTTCATTCGGCCTATGTACTAAGTTTGTCATTGATTTAGCGATAATCAACAAAATCATGTTGTTATTGGTGTAATCCCAAGCAATTGAGGCAATATTAATCAACTTCCGCGGAATTCTCGATTTCTTGAACTTTTGGGGCAACATGATTTCACTCGTTAAGCTGAACAGATGAACTACACGATCTTCAAGTGATCTAAATTTGACTTAATTGAATCGATAAAGCAAGTAGGATGTACAGCACATATTTACACGTTACAAACTTACTAGTCACATAGCTAAAATAACAATGATTTAACAAGAAAATTGTAGACCCAATGTTGGGGACATATTTTTTTGTATGTTCCCAACTATGGCTTGTTGGACCAATAATGTAGTAAAAAAGTTGTTATTGGTACCATTTAAAGTGGAAATGCATGAATTTGCGGTTGTTTATATTCAAGTGGGTCATCTAAACACAAATCGCAGGAAAAAAAATCATTGTAAAGTGAATTACAATGTTTTCATTAATGAATGGCTGATAAATCATATATGAACATCGCTTAAGCGTTTCAATGTAGATTTACTAGCTGCAGCCGCTCATTTGGGTGATTGAAAACGCTGTCAATTTTTTATTTCTGTACACAACTAAAATCAGTCAATTTTTTAAAGCATACGTTGATTGCTACAAAACTAGAAGGACCTCAAGAATATTAGTAAACTTGAAATGCCCAATACTCCTTAAAAAGTTAAAGATTCTTCAGAAAGATTGTGACAGTTATGAAGAAGTACAGGTATACCTCGATAGTACGTACACCTGCGCCTCGTTTAGTGTACGTACTATCGAATCAAAATAAAAAAAAATAAAATGTTTTTGAATAGCGTAATTTTTTTACTAAATAAATAAAGGGCGAACATGAAATTATTGCGACACATTCAACAGGGCATAACTTTTTTACCATTGGGTAAAAATCAACCAAATTTTGCACACTTTCTCATTGATGTGTATTGTTTACATGCTGTCAAACTCGGAGTCGTGTTTTTCGATTTAACGAAAATGGAAGTGAACCAACGCGAATCGAGAGAACAAATTCTTTCCAAACACCTGGAATTTCCTGACCTGTCGCATCGGCAGTTGGGAAAAATGTTGAACATTCACCATTCAACCGTCTCCAGAGTACTGAAGCGGTTCGAAGAGCAGTGGACGTTGGACCACGGCAAAGGAGCTGGATGAAAACCGGGACCGGAGAACAAAAAGACGGAGGGAAAGGTGAAGCGGATGATTAAAGCAAATCCCAACGTCTCAAGCCGTGATTTGGCTGAAAAGATCGGCATGTCGCAGAGCTACGTCCAGAATGCAAAGAAGAGAGCTGGACTACATACATACAAGGTACAGAACGTCCCAAACCGCGATGAGCGGCAACAATCGACGGCTAAAACTCGGGCACGGAAGCTCTACGAGAAGATGCTGACAAAATATGGCTGCTGTGTGATGGACGACGAAACGTATATAAAAGCCGATTTTAAGCAAATTCCGGGGTTGGAGTTTTTCACCGGCAAGAGCAAGTTCTATGTGGACGACAAATTTAAGAAGAAGAAAATGTCGAAGTTCGCCTCCAAATATCTCATTTGGCAGGCCATCTGCTCTTGCGGACTGAGGAGTGAGCCTTTCGTGACAAAGGGCACAGTAAATGGCGAGATCTACAAATCTGAGTGCCTCGAGAAGCGGCTTTTGCCGTTCTTGCAGCAGCACGATGAAGCTCCGCTATTTTGGCCAGATTTGGCATCATGCCACTATTCTAAAAGTGTCCTGGAGTGGTATGAGGCCAATTCTGTCCATTTTGTTCCAAAGGACATGAATCCGCCAAACTGTCCGGAGCTGCGCCCGGTGGAGCAGTACTGGGCAATGATGAAGCGGGAACTTCGGAAGAGCAAGAAGACAGTCAAAGACGAGAAGGACATGTTAAGAAAATGGAAAAAAAAACTGAGAAACTGGTACCGGATGACACTGTAAAGACTTTGATAGAGGGCATCAAGCGAAAATGCGTTCAATTTTACACTCAAGGCTCCATCGATTAACTTTTCTTTTGATTTTTGAAGTGAATATATGTATAAAACTACCCTAAAATTTTGGTTTGATTCTCAACATTATAAGAAAATTGGCATGACATTTTCGGTGTCGCAATAATTTCATGTTCGCCCTTTACCTCTCAGGTATTCCCAGGTATCTAAAATAACAAGTTTTGTTATTCGAGACATATTTTGCTTGGGTATTCTTAGGTATTTTGTTTCGGTATTTTACCTCTTAATCTGAGCTCAAGGTCAATTATCAAGATCAAAATTACGTATTCATATGTGTCTCCTGGTCGAGTAGCCACCAATTGCTGAACTGTTTCAGATCGGTATTTCTCGAGTTCGCAATGAATGCTGGATCGATTAATATTAGCTCTTTCTTAATCAACACCAAATGATTTAACAGCCGCTGCCAAGATGACTAGGGCAGAATCCGCGCTGAGCTTTGCAGAGTCAAGAGCCTGCGCCAATTCAAGGGATTTCAATTTTTTGTGTTCCTCTTCGTGATCTTGGCTTGAAGGGCTTCAAATGTTGAATTGACAACTTCAAAGGAGGGTGCGACCTAGTTCCTACCTCTCGCCTCCACGAGTCATATGATCACAAAAGACTGCCAACTAAAACATCTAGACGCTGGTTGGCGTAGCCTGACCAATGTTGTCATTTTGGCAATAGCGAAGTGTAGGGGTGTGGCTTAAGATCGTGTACCTATAAATCATTAGAATAGCCTAAGGCAGTCGAAGGATTTATTGACTGGACAAGGGTTCGTGGAGTCGCCATTAGCTTGTCATGTTAAGACCCGCGGTTCTGGTCGTGGTCTTACGAAGAACCTCATTGAGATCGACTGGCCCTGTTACAGACACCACGTAGACTATACTCTCGGGGCAACATGCTGAGGATAGTCCTGCAGTCGTTGGTAATCCTTGCACTGGGGCATTCATTCTACAATATTTTCAGATCCGTTGGGGGACCACATAACGTAAATATGAAGGCCTCATCAGCATATCATTTTCTTAGTCAAGTCAAGGCGAACTTATTAAGAAATTTAATGCATGACTTTGACCATTTTTTAAAATAAGGGACGGCCTAGGGCACATGCTGGCACTCCATTGCCACTCTTCTCCCCTCCCCCTTTCAAAATCACGAGTGCTCATGGTAACGTAACCCTTTGATAATCAAGCCCGTAGGAAGAATAATACGCTGTTGGCTATTGGTAAAGAGCAAATTAATTAACTATCAATTCCCTCAAGATTTGCAGTTGAGCCATTAAAAACTATTGAAGAGGAACTTTCTTCTTAGCGGCAATTATTCGAATGGGAAAAAAAATCGAACAACCATCTGAGAAACGTACGAGAAACAAGAAGCCGACAGTCTAAGAAACTTTTTCACTTTTGTATGAAGACAAGTGATGGTCTCATTGTTTTTCAAGTATTATTCAAATTCAATGAAATATATCATGACTTAATGAACAAGAAAATATGTTTTGCAAAATTTTCCATAAATCAGAAAATCAACTGTGCTTCACGGTAGAAAAGTGTGTAGGAATTTTTTTTAAGATTATATTTTTTTCCAAATTTTTGAGAAGATTTCATTATAGTTTGTATAAAAAAAAATTTCTACGAGGAATCGTTCTAGAATTATAAAGGCCAAGAGAGTAGAGATCATCTAACTGTTACTTGTTACGAAATGTAGATCCGGAAAATGGTTTAGACCTGAAACTGAACCCAAAGCCGCCATATATCATGATTTTTTTTTTTTGAGGATAGCAACGCTGAAAGACACATTGTTTTTGCCATTATTTGGAGTTTTGGATATAGGTTTAGCATGAATTTGGTAACTTATTTCAATCACAGTCGGTTTTTTACCATGCAACCAAATATGACCTTAATAGATTTGAAAAATGTGATAAATAATGTAAAGTATGTAACCATCTCACGTGAAAAAAAACTATAATTTTTCGATCACGTGGTTTTTGTGTCCCTATAACTAAAATGATTCAGTGAAAATAATACCACTACCAGTTTCTTACGCCAGACGTTTCCAAAACACTTCCCATCGAAAAAATCGTTCCGCAAACTCAGGTGCACATAATCATTCAAATAACACCGAGACAGAACAAGAAGACACCATCGCAGTACAATCGATCGTAATAACGAATCATGCAAAACACCTCAACCCGATAGAGTTTGCTTTGCTATAGGCATACGATGAGTCAAGGAAGGAGGAGTACAAAATAAAAAAAAATATCAACTCAAACATAAGAAGAAACGACACACATCATAATAAACGAAACGAAGCAAAAAGCAAGAAAAAAAAACAAGCTTGGCTCGGATGTAAACAAACCGTGTGGTGCACTGAATCCACGTCAGGGGCACACGGTTCGTCCGTTCTGTCGTTCCGTCCTGTACAGGTTCTGTCGTGTCCCCTCGCGTAGTTGATTCAAGGCATACAAGCAGCCAACGCACCCTGCATTCAAGCCTGTATTGAAAACAACTACATGTTCCAAAACTGTACTCACAATCAACCAGAAGAGTGAAGTGCTGTTGCAGCAGCAACATCAGCACCAACCGAACGCAGATAGGCGTCGTCGTTTTCCCTCGCTTTTTCGAATCGATCCCTTCTAGAGAGGCTTGGCTAGAACGACTGCTGCTGCTGGTTGATATTGCACTCGTACGGCAGTTCAGTTTCGATTCAGAGTTCGAAGCATTCAGACGTGTTTTGTAATCGCTCTCAGTTGATCCCTATCAGAAAGATTCTCGAATCAAGTTAGAGAAAAAAAACAATCCTTCGGCGTTTTGTTGTGTCGTGTTTACAAGTGAATTTTGATTAAATACTCCAAGCAAAGATGGCAATCGCATTCTACATTCCGGCTATCGATGATGAAATCGAGAAGCAACATCAACTGCAAATGCAGCAATTGCTGATCCAACAGCACCAGAACCAGCAGCAATATTCGCCACCACCGAGTCCAACGAGTCCGACGGGTTCGAATCCGCCACCAACTCCACCGCTAACACCGACGATGACTCAGGTCAGCATCCACCACAATCGCTACCACCTGGTGCAAGCCTTCCACGAGATTTTGTTCCGCCATCACCAAGAAAGTAAGTCGATCTTGAAAATCTGAAAAAAACGTTGACCCCGCAGTACTAATTTTGAATTTTCCCACTATTTTTCCTCCCCAGATAGTCCCACCCGAACCCGTTGCCTACTGTGCAACAAGCTGTACTACCTCCTTCGCAAAGTGTATTGAAATGTGTTCCATCAGTTCCCGCCCAAATCAAATCAGTTCGAATGCAAACAAACTGAGACTAATAATCAAAGTGTGCTGTTGTTCGTGTTGCTCCAGCGAAATGAATTGACATTCATTTACGTACGATGACGCTGGATGCGCTCCGGATTTCATCCACTCAACAGCTCCTGCGTAAAGCAAAAGGATACGGTCCCGTGAATGGGAAGTGATGGTGAGTTCAGTTGATGGAGACTTTCGGAAAGGGCGTGATTGTAATTGTTTTCTCTTTTGTGTTATTACAGATTCTAGGCTTGGAATCATCATTATTCACCAAAAGTGTGTCTTCGGGAACGTTGGTCAAGAGGATGCTCGTGGCGGCAAGGCTGTGTTTGGTGTAGCGAAAGCTTTTCGTGATATGTGTTGAAAGTTCTTGTTTAAGTGATGGCTAAATAGATCATGAGGTTGGAATAAAATCCAGCTGCAGTAATTAGTTGAAGTGTGATGATTTTTGAAAAGTTGAGAAAGGATTCCTCATTTTATGGTCAAGGATTGTGTCTGGTCTGCTTGGTTGTTTTTCTGATTTAAAGTTAATCATATTGCATTCTGTTGGGTACTTTCAAGATTCTGTGGGTTTTCACACATGGTCGTATGTTTTAAACTCACACTGCGAAATAAAAGGGAAGGTCCATTAATTACGTCACGCAGTAAGGGAGGGGGGTTTGAGAAAACGTGACGATCCATACAAAAAATTTCAAGGTCTACAAAACGTGACGGGGAGGGGGTTATAAAGTCATTTTTTGCGTGACGTAATTAATGGACGTTCCCAAAGTCGCTTAATCTAGAAATCTGGACGCTGTTTCATTAAACCGGATTTTTTTTCAGGGTTGATGTTTTTGAAGCTGTTGAAGTTTCTTTGAGATTTTAGTTCATATAAATTCTAACGGGCTCTTCTTCATTGTGAAGCATTTATCATTACTCTTCATTTAGTATCTGGGGCAGTCCCTCTCCTTCTAAAACTTTTTTTTTTGGTTTTCCTTTAAACTTTGATTGTTGTTTTTTTTGTATTCTCCCAATGCGCACAGTAACGATCTATGATGAAATTTGTCAGAAGCTCTATGAGAGGCTCTAGGAGTGGACAATAATTTATTGCTAGAACGAATGGAAATGAAGAGAAAGTATTGATAGTGTGTATAGGGTAACGGCTGGCTTTGAAATTGAAAGATAAAAGTTGGAAACGAGCGGAGCTTTTTTTTTTAATAGTTCTAACGAACTGTCTCCTTGTACTCCCAAATCCCCTACATGGAAGAGAAGGTAGACAAGTAGACAGTTCGTTAGAACTATTCAAAAAAAAAGCTATCGGTAGTAAATGAGCACGATCAAGTGCACAGATTTTTGCCAGTCAAGGTGGTCCATTCGATCATGCCTTGACCTACCCCGCATGGGGATGCTTGGCAAATGTCTGTGTTTCCTGTTTCGGAATACTACCTCACAATGCCCTCCGCTCAATTTCAAACTACTTCTGTTCAATTTTCACAGCCTGCCGTGAGCTAACGGAACTATCAATACTTTCTCTTCACAACTTTGTTCTAGCAAAAAAAAAAATGCTGTCTACTCCTAGAGCCTCATGGTGATGAGAAATTAATTCCTTCTCAAAAACAACATCATCACAGATCGTTACCCCGCGTATGGGAGAATACAAGGAAAGAACAATATCAAGTGCATACAAGTATTTATTATTATCAGAACAGTCTATATTGGAGTACATTTTACGAAAACGAAAAATAAGAGCGTGGAAATGTGGTTATCGATTGATCGTTGCCTAATAGCTCGATAGTTTTACATCAGTCGAGTAGGTATTTAAAGTATTTTGTAGTGTATCGTATTAAATTTGCTAAGGAACCAATCATGTCTTATATTTTATAAGTTTTACTAGTTTGGAATTGATAATTGAGCAGAAGTCGATGTGGCCCAGTTTTAGTATCTTTACATAATAGTGGAATCGATACTGTATCCTCGGTATATCAGTAATTCCATAGTAAAAGATCTCCCAGAAGTTCGTCATAATTGGTTTTGCTCCATATTGTAGAATATTAGACCCGTATTCGTTTATTTTGTCACTTTGTTGACCATTTTCACGTTAGGATGGTCTAAAACATTAACTAAAAGGAGCATATTTGCATAACGGTTGAACCACCTAAACGATTTAATCATTTCAAAGCTCAAATAAAAGTTAATCAATTAGACTTTTTACTTTAGACAATACATTGAATATATTAGTTTTTCGTGGTTTTCAAGGTCTCGGGACCAAACAGCTCCCTCGATTATATATTTTTTTCTTATGAGAGTATAGACCTTTTTAGATAACTTATTAATAAAATGGCGATGCTAGTGTTTTAATTTTTTTTATTTCTATGTTTTTGGTTTTTGCTGACTATCCTTACACGCGTGTTCATTATTCAAAGTAATTTGCCTACCATACGTCACCATTATTAAATGACTTTTATAATCTTATCTCACACTAACGCAGCCACGTCTTGAAAGCATGTTGGAAAATGATGGTTTCTTGAATATTTTCATTTGCTTGTCATCGGCCACGCCAACTGCGTAGTATGTGCCGCAGAGTGGATTCCAAGAAATAGAGCGATTCCAGAAAGGACTAAAATCGCTCTACTAATTTGAATCAAGGGAAGGAAGAAAACGTGGACGTCCCCTACCAAACGCTTCCGTGTAGAGTTAAACAGTGTGATAATTTGTACTTTATCGTTGGGAGCATAGAGGCTAGAAAGATTAGTTTATGCTCTTTTGCCTCTGGGTGAACTTTTTGCATTTGAACCAAAAGCCTGGCAATAATTGCCACGGTTATAGCAAACATCAAAGTGCAACTAGCGATTTGAAATTGGTTCACTGTTGTAGAACCCCTAGGTCCGAAGTATACCTTGCAGTCTGCACCTTGCAATAATTTTTGCGCTTTCCGGCACCTTCCGGTACTATTAGCTCGGTTATTGTTTTGATTCGCTATGTTATGTTGACATAACATTTGAGCATGTGTTGGTGTGAGCTACGTTGTTAGGGGCGAATCATTAAGCTTGGGACTGATGTGCTAGTACTGACTGAGCCAAGAAAAAAATCCACAAAAAGAGAAAAAAAAAAAGGAAAAGGGAAATTTGAATTCTCCGATAACTCCTGATTCCTATGGCCCATGAATATTTTTTTATGTCTGTGCAATAGAAAATGAAGGATCAAAAACAATTGATGTTTTTGATTCATTAAATTTGTTTGGATACAAAAGGAAAAAAAATCTAGTAGATTCTGTCGTATGATTCCTTCTAACAAAACGTAAAAAAAATCAGTCTATCTATAACGTGGGTGTTAGGTGGGCTGAAACTTACGAGGATGCATAAATGTGATGCTAAAAATAGCTCTAAAAATTTCGCGAAGCGATTTTACAATACAAAATAATAACAAAAATTATATCTGCATGTCTGCATACTATGGTCTTGCTGCAATTGTAGACGAACCTGCATTATAATTGCCACGAAGGAAAAAAATAATTTAAAACTACCTACAATACTTGGGAACTCCATGGATAATCCGATATTATATACCGTATAAAGAATATTTCAATTTTTCGTGGTAGGATAAGATTTCAGCATGCTACCTTAGCGGGGTTGCGCTTCCTACATCGCATTGGCGCGACTGCCTCCTTAGGTATAGCCTAACTAACACTAAACAGAACTATCCTTCCCTTTACAATTGTGGAGATGGAGAGGTAAACATGGTCGCTAGCTAATGCTTGTCAAACTGATTTTCCTTCCCCCCTCCCCGAAGACCGAGAGGACGTGGCCGGCGCTGGTACTGATCTATAAAAAGAATGAACTAGTGAACTTTTACATTGAAGACGTAAAACTACTCCCAAGCTCCACCTTTGTGGTTCTCTGTGCAATTAGACTAGTACTGTTCAGTAATGGGGTAGCAATTACAAAACGAACGGCCTGTTTGAAATGAAAGAAAAGGAGGTATCAATATTATTATGTTAAGATTTCAAATTCAGGCGCATTTTCCTCTGAATTTAGACGCAAACTCGAACTAAGCTTATTTTTCGAGAAAAAGAAATCCTTGATTATGGGGACTCAGAACTTTACCTGAAAACACACAACAATGTACAATTTACCTGATTCATTAACAGATACCAAATCAATATGGAATATGGAATGGGCTCACCAAACTCCTATTAATTGCTTCCGGAAAACATGGCCCTAATTGCTGCCTCCACTGAAAGTTGTATTATTGCGCTATCATACTATATTTTTTGCTACACCTCAGATTGTCAGATTCAGTCAGGGTACAATTTCAAGGTAACTCTGTTTGTATGTACACAAAACCTCTTTTTTTTTGTTGCATTCTAAAGCTTTTTAAAATATGTCAGGGAGATCACAGTATGCTTTGCGCGCGGACAGTTTGTTTTTCGTGTGCTGTCAAGGTTTCTTTGTTCCACCGCGATTGTAAATTTTGATAACAGAGTTACGTGTCTTCTTCTGGACTTGATTTCAAAGCGTAAGAAAATTGTGCACTGTGATTTTTGTGTATCAGGAAATGAGCACTGCTAAGTGAGAGTCTTGAAAGAGTCGAAATGAACTGGTAAGGATGTTCTTGAAAAAATCCTTATCGCGGAAACCCTTAAATAGACACTACGTGTTCAAAGGGCGCCAGGTCGTGCGTTGTGTCTTCTTCTGACAGCACTGATCAGGCATTCCCCTGGAAGTGCCAGAAACATCGGAAAGGTTTGTGCTAGTCGCGTCTGATACCGTTCCTGGTTTGAAAACCTAGCTGGATCGCACCTATTTCCAAGCGGTACAAGCGGTTGAGTGTGAAAGGAGTGTTCGTTCTGTTGTTTGAGGAAGGTTTCAAGCGTCAGTACAGGGATCGGTTCCGGCATCCTAGGCCGTTGATCCTTGCGCTGCCGAACGAGTGTGATGCGCAGATGTCTGTTTGTACTTCGCTGGAGCCATCAATTTTATCTTCCTGGATGTGAACGGTTCGTAGGAGGACATTGTATCGTTCGTGGCAGAGAGAAGCATTTATACTATACAGGCTATGGATAGTAATCGGGTGAGATCCTACCATAATATGCTATATATTGTTCGAAATTCTATTGTGTACTAATGTCATTTATACTTGTACAAATAAGTCGGGCCATGTTCAACTTAACATAGCTCGGAACTGTACGAGCGCACGCGTTTGTGTGTGTGTGTGTGTGTGTGTGTGTGTGTGTGTGTGTGTGTGTGTGTGTGTGTGACGGGGGCTCCTTTTACTCTCTTCAGAAAGTGAGTAATTGGGCTATAATCATGAGCCATAAAAGGCTAGGACAAGAGTTGCTCATGTCCCAAGCGTCAAAAAGCTCCCACGCAACTCGGCCCGACATGGTCAATTCATCGCTGCCGTGTATGCTGGATCTGGCGTCCCCTGTGATGCCATGTCTTTATATAGACGAGTTATCTGGGGGTGACCCCAGCGTATTGGTTAGCATCCATACCTCTCACGCCTAAGTCACGAGTTCGAATCTCACCCCCGGAGAAGTTACAAAAATGCCCAAAAGTGGTGTTTGACTGACTACGACGGGAGATGAACCAGCCTGAGGCTGAAAATCTCGATAGTCAAGTCAAAAAAAAAAAAGACGAGTTATCTTTCACCGCATATTGTGTTCTAAAACAAAGTTAATGCTTAGGTCTGAAGGTCTGAAGAATAGAAAAATGAAGCATCACTTAACCTTTTTAGACTAGATGCTCCATTTTTAAAGAAATTTTTGTTCTGTACACCAAACAGGACACAGGAATAGGACTTTTTTCCTATTCTCTCCGACTATTCATTTCCATTTTCCTTTGATATCTACTGAAGGCTACGTAGGCTCTCCGTGCCTTCTTAAGGTAGATACCAAATCCTCCCTATCTTCTACGGTTGCATGGACGTGATCAGGTTAACGATTGAGGAGTGTCTTCATGGAGATTATTGCGTGAAGAAACGTATCAGCAACTGTATACGTTCATGGTGACATGCAATGTCTTTAAGGAATAATTCCCCATCGTAGCTCCATCCACGAGATGTGTATTGACGTTTATACTAATGCTAAGAGGTTTGTTTATTTGTTTATTTGTTCATTTTTTTTTTCAAACATATCGCACAGATTTCAAGTAATTTTTGACACCTTAAGATCGATTTTTGCACAGATCAACGTCTCTTAGACAAGAACTAAGGGTCTTGCTTTATCCATAGTTCGGTCTATGTGCGGGAACAGCAAAAAGTGACGAGTACCCTTGTAGCACACTTGTTGCAAATC
Source organism: Aedes japonicus (assembly GCA_034211315.2). Taxonomy (NCBI): domain Eukaryota; kingdom Metazoa; phylum Arthropoda; class Insecta; order Diptera; family Culicidae; genus Aedes; species Aedes japonicus. Next base: position 169,083 of record JASCZW010005479.1, on the reverse strand, counting down.
AGCTGAAGTTACTTGAATGCAACTCAATTAAGTCACAATCATGCTACTACATCCAATTCTGCCAGTTTTTTGTTGCTTGGGTAATGTATCTGACGCATCTTTTATTTGTGAGGATGTCAAATAGAGTCAACTACACTTTTTACAGCTTCACCCAACTAACCGGGAGCAGTTTTAAATTCATTAGTCGCCATCGTTCCGAATAATCAGGGAGATGAACAGGATCATGCCATGGTAGAATTCATAGAACAAATGAAAGATCTCTGCCACGCTCAATCTGACACCCTCTAAATCATTACTTACTATAAATTTGGAAATGCTATTTTGATTGGAAAGAATATTATAACTCTCACGTTTTTGTGCTGATCGACAAACAATTGATAACAAATAGTAAGATAATAGACAATTCTGCCTTAAATTGTGTACGCCATATCTATACCAAATGAATGTACAGTACATAATTTGACCGATACATTAATAGTTTTCGGTGAAATGCCAGATTTGTGTTTCCAGTGTTTGCGATCTAACGTTTGTATGATAACTGGCTCACCTTCTTGCGAACGTTCTTCCTAAGACTTCTTAGAGACAAGTTTTGACACTTTCTTCCAATCTTTTTTCAAACTGTTGAATGGTCCTGCTGCCGAGACATGTTTCTTAAGATGTGCATTCGTCAGAGCCCAAAATTCTTCAATTGGTCGAATTTGCCGGCACTTAGGAGGGTTCATGTCCTTTGGAACGAATAAAACATTCTTGACGGTATACCATTCTACCGTTGCATTCGAGTCAAGATCTAGCCAGAAGACAACGGGATCCTTGTGGCTTTGTTGTTTTGGTAGGAACTTTTTGATGTATATTTCACTGTTTACCGAAGCAGTTGTGATGATGGGGTGCGAAATTCTACCAAACCTACGAATAACTTGCCTGACCATTTTTATTAACAAACTTTTTGACTTAAATAGATGTCTCAGACTGGTTCAGCACTTCCCCTTCAAGCACCGTATAATATTGTGTTTCCCACATCTTATTTCACCGCATCCGCAAATCGCTTGTCAAATCAGGAGCTTTTTGTCAATTTCGACAATTTTTTCTACCGATCACCCTCGCTCACTTAGACTTGGCAACGACATATTCTTTGACGGAAGTTGACGGAAGTCGACGTTGCATTAGTTTCGACATCCGTCACGATTGAACACGATTTGGTGAGCAACTTCGTGTAACGTTTCCGTGCGAGGGTTGTCGCGCCCGAGCAGGAGCGAATAACTTGATAGCTGGCCTTGGTATTTAGGAGCTCAGATTAAGATCTAAAATACCTGAGGATAATACCATGAGATTGTTCCCACGACCTGTAGAATCCAGATGAGTAAAGACAATGCAAAATAGTACCTCTCAGGAAACTCATCCCCGAAATAACATGTTTTGTTATTCGAGAGATATTTTGCTTGCAATTCTTGGGTATTTTGTTGAGCTCTCTAATACCAAGATCAATATTAGGTATTCATATGTTGTTGTCTCCTGCTCGGGCAGTGATGTTTTGCTATTAATTCTGGTTTGGGACATTTTACTGTCCATTGGAGCATTTTTACAAACACTCCACTCCACCCTTCGGGCACTCAGACGATCCTTGAAGGTTCTTCACAGTTATCACAGTTCATACGAATCACAGTTACATTTGAAATTCCAAGCTTATTATCGATCCATCGGCACAACATTTTATCACGTACAATTTCTTGTTTTGGCGAATTGACTGGAACTTATGTATGAATAACATTGTAATAGTAGTATAGGCGTAGCCAGGTTTTCAAATGGGTGGGGCGAGCTTATTTTTTTAGAGAGAGAAAAAGAGTGAGAGAGAGAAAGAGTGAGAGAGATAGCGAGAGACAGAGAGAGAGAGAGAGAGAGAGAGAGAGAGAGAATTACATTCGTTTTGTTTTGTTATTTTGTTTCTTTTAATCACAAATAATAATCACTGAAAATAATTATACTTAATTTTAAAAAACTTTCGAATGTCCATTTATGGTATGTATTTAATTGAGGAATTTCCTGCCAATGCACCTATTCAATTATTCCTATTTTGTGCCATTGTCATACAAAACAGGAACCGAGTGCTTATGTATGTATTCTTCCGGTGATCCGTTTGTTATGAAGGTTTTACAGTCCGCTCTTTTTCTAAACTCTCCACCGATTGCTTGTCGATCTGCCAAATTTGGAAGACGTCTGCATTGAGTTATCTCAAATTATAATAATCCGTCCAATATATCACAAAACATTGCAATTGGCTGAGCGGATTGGAGATAATGAAATCATAGTGTATAAGACTCCCAGTTGGTATAAAACCGATGAGCAAGGACATCAATGTTGCCAGAAGGCACGAACTGCATCCACGAAGGACTCTTATTTTTACCAAATCCCTCAATCGCAATTTCAAATGGTTTAGCATAAATTGTACTTTCAAAACTTCAATTTGATTGATGCATGATTAGTTACAGTAGTGCAATAGATTGTGAATTACAGTAATAAAAATTAAAAGTTACGAAAAAAGAGTTTGGTTCGAGCATCGGCTATGAAAGGTTGTGATGATGCTATTATATTTTCTTATCGGGCATGGCGCGTTTCGTATTCTTTCGGTTATCTATAATTCGGTGAAACGTGTGATCGAGTGAGCACAATAAGAAAACAACTAAGCGTCTTTCAAGCGTTTATAAAATTAACTTTGTTTTTCTAACGGAAAACCACCTTCACACTTTGTGTGTGGCCCCAATAGCATCCTTAGTGTTGGTATAAATCGATTCAAATAAGAAATCGTACTAATATATAAATACTTTACTACACGAAGCGTGAATTAAGCTTATCGTTTACCATAACGAAACCTGTTGGCACCCAATTTTGTTATCCAACATCGCATTGATTTTTTGTGAAAGTGCGGCGGCACTCCCGGCTTCCAATAAAACGTCCAAATAAACTTCAACACTGAATAGGATAACACAACTGCATCTTCTAGCTCTGACTAGCTTGCTGTCTTGCTTTCTCACATGCTGAATCAAACTGATAGATATGATCTACATATATTCTTAATAATGCAAAACTAAAGTATCGTAAAACTAGGCAACATTGATCGGTTTGGACCATAGGGAACGTTTATTAATTATGCCACGCAAAAAGTGACTTTTTTTAACCCCCCCCCCCCTCCTTGTCACTTTTTTTTTGTATTGAACTTCAAATTTTTTTTGTATGGATTGCCCTTCCCCCCTCACCACGGTTACGGCGTGACATAATTAATGGACCTTCCCATATCATGAATAATTCAAATAATTTTTTTTCGTTGATACTCTTTCTAGCTATCAACTATGTTTCTAAATATAGTTTTATTTGAGTTCTGAAAGCTATAGCATTGGTTTGAATATTCAGTTTTTTGATTACCCAGAGATGAAAATGAAATTGAGCAAAGCTTCTTTCAACTAGCTTCAACTTTCAACTAGCGGGGGAAACAGCTATCAATGGTTAGCTAATAGCTTACATTACAGGTTTAGAGATATTTCCCTAGTAACACACTTGTTTCAACCCAGTAAAAGTGACTGCTCTGTGACTCAATTAAATCACAATCGAGCTGCTGAAACCATTTTTGACGGTTGTGTGCTGCTCGGGTTTTTTACATACTTGAGGCTAGATCAGTCACTCGGTCAACATGAGTTAAAATCCTCAAAAACACAGTCCACCAAAATCTGCCGCACTTCAAACACACTCGGCCACGGCAAGAAAGATAAATTCAATTCTGGCAACACTTACACAATTAGATTGTTTGTTCAATTATGGCTGGCCCACAATTGATACATTGCGGATGCGTTTGCGTGAATTTGACTGTTTTCCTATAGATTTTCTAACAAATTTACATCAACGCATCCGCAACGTTTCAATTGTGGGTGACCCTTTACTGTTTTGTTTCCCTCTCGCTTGCACTGATGTGATGTAGATGATGCATAAGTGTACGTGTATTAAACCTCAAAGAGGTTCATGGTTGGCAATAAGCATAAATTTTTGATTGTAGTATTGACAGATTAGATGAAACACAAAAACACCTTCCGACACACAGAAACACTTTCTGACACACTGAAACACAAACACAACGTTGTTGAGTGATTAACTCCCTGGGCTAGATAGGTTTTGTTTTTGGTTAAAGGGAAGTGATCGTAATAAAATTGTTAGCCGTAACTATTTAAAAAAAATCTCATAGATATCCACTTTTTACGCTTTTTTGTTACAACTTGTTACAAAATCGAGGCAACTTCGCGTAATTTGGCTTTTCCATCTAGGCAAAGGAGCAATCTGACAAACACTTCAAGCAACAAAAAACCGTCATATTTGGTTACAGTGACTTGATTGTGACCTAATTGAGTTGCATTGGAGTAAAATCAACTGTATTGCAACGAGTTACTTGGCAACCTGCTATTGATAAAAAAATAAATAATCACAAATTGAAACAAATAATATAATTCTAAAGATAAAATCAAAATTCAGGGGGGGAAACTCCCCAACGTTTCAGCTGTTTCTTTCGAAAATTTAATTGTTCTTTGGCACGATGAATATTGGACATCGAAGTGTAACCTTTTTTTGGTCACATATAGGTCTGAAACCTCATTCATGTGATCGAATACCCAATCTTCTTCGACATCCTTGCAAGCTGATTCCTGACATTTGGCAAAACGCTTGGACGTCTGGGGATTAGTTATTGTTTTTAGAAACAATGGCCAATCTAGGTATATTCCGTCTGCAATAAGATATTCCTAGTTAAACGTTTTATCCTTCACAGATAAAAAAAACATTGAATTTTCTGCGTTATCTAGTGCACATAAAGGGAATGCTAGATTTGCCAGAAAATAATGGGATATTTTATGTAAATTTAAGCCCGATAACGCCTGAATCCAGCCTGTTGTATGGAAGATTTCCAATATTGTTGTATGGCACATGAAAAGTTGCAAACAATTTCGTTGTTTATGCCTCCTTTAGCTTGGATTTAAAGGAGGTGATATTTCACACGCTTGTCAAAATTAATTATTTTTTTCTGTGTGGACATGTCATGTTCCGCCAAGAATATTATCCTGAAAGTAAAACAAACAATAAAACTGTAAATTGAACTTAAACTTCAACAAAAAGTTCCGAATTTATTGACTAGAGACAATCGATTTTGTACGTTATATCTAATGTCAGAAGTTATGCTCTGTATGTCGCATCTGATGCACTGCACAACGCGCTTCTTCCGACATTAGCTACAACGTATGGATCGACAGTAAAATCGATTGTCGCTAGTCGATAAATTCGACTGTCAACTGAAACAATAATATAAAACGAAATGTACACAGATAGAAAGAAACACTGAATTTTCTGCGTTATCTAATGCACATAAAAGGGAATGCTAGATTTGACAGAAAATTATAGGATATTTCATGTAAATTAAAGTCAAAAAACGTCTGAATCTAGCCTGTTGTATGAAAGATTGCAAACTTTGTTGTATGCAAACATTGTTTACGCCTCCTTTGGCTTGGAATTAAACGAAGCAAAATTTTGGAATCTTGGAATTTAAACGAAGCTAAAATTAATTATTTTTTTCTGTGTAGATTTCTGCGGTGCACAGCAGATATAAATATTCAGATCTATACCAGTTTCCCATCACGATTGGACCAAATAAAAATGCGAATGTTCACTCCTAGATTCTCTCATGTTTATGGGAAATAATCTGCTTCTGAAAAATTTCATCGAATGCGGATGGAAAACCATGTCAAAATTTCTACATAGGAAAATTTATTTTACCAACAACACATCACTTAAAAGCGGAGAGCGGTTCAAAATGTTGATGTTGTTACAGCTTCCTGGACATCCAAAAAGTCCATGCCAGATATACGTATCCTGTGCCGCAACAGCTTCAAGAAGAATCGTGGGCTTCTTTTCTTTTCCCTGGTATTACTGCTTGAGTGCCACTTGGCAGTTTTTCCAAACCCAGTGCATGCAATCAAGCGACCACACCATACCAGGGAGGCCACGTGTTGCATTTTCGTCCATAAGTTTCTTCACCTCTTTCGGTGTTGGAGGACGCAGATACTGCGGGCAGTAAGTCTTAAGGACTATGAGGACAGCTTTGCAAAAACTCACGTTTTCGTCGAGGGAACTAGTTGAGGAACCGTACGCCAACATCCGTTAGGCTGCAGTGCACCTTTGTAACGGACTCCGGCCAACATTTCCTGCTGCATCGCCTAAAAAAGTCAACAGTTGACTCTAGTTGTCGCATAATGTCCAGAAACATCTCCCTTGGCATGTTAAAACGTCGTAAGTTGGCGTGTCACAAACGTAGTCCTTGGTTCTCTGGAAAAATAACCTCTGATCTCTGATGTTGAATGATTGACAGAATGAATCCAGAAAGGTGCTGGAGGGTTTAGCAACAAGATATACAACACCAGTGCGGGGAACGCAAAAATGGTCTATTTTAGCTGGTTCCATTTAAGTTTGCTTGATGCTAGTCAAGTATAAAGTTGTTCCAAAAATAGACCACCGCTGAAGATGCCCTTATTGCTGCGATCAAGTTGAAGTTCTTAAGTCACTTCCACAGTTTTAATTGCCCAAGGAGTTTAACAATTTTCCAGCATGGTGTTGGTTTGTAGCCCTCGCCAACTGAGCTAAGAATAAATCCAACTCAGTGTAACTTAGTGTGTGAATCTTGTAAAGCATTATGGCTCTCAGCTCGGCAGACCATGATCGATAATAAGATCTCCTTTCAACTTCCAACCTGAACCCCAACTTTTGTGGGACAATGACCAACTGGTCTCTTCATTTTAAAATCATGTTAGCAAATGATTGAAAGACCTGTCCATTTCAACGACGAGATCACTTCATATCACTTAAAGTCGCCAGAAAGCTCAATATGTGTCAAATCTGTCAACGGAGCATATATTTCCTCCTTCATTTTCGCTTGGCCTGCAGACGGCCACGACGTCGTTTACTCTCGGTCTCAAACTCCCTTTCGATTCTGCATCATTCCGTTGCCTGTCCCTTGTTTCCTTCGTTGCCTGTCCCGCATGAGCCACAATCATCAATCGATTAAATAATACGACGCAGTTTGTGCAGATCGCGCCCTCAAATGTGGCCGTTGCTAAACCGGTTTACCACTTGGACGAACGAATGGAATATTGTCTTTATTGACCCCCCCCCTGCTTCCAACCTCCCGGGAGCTGGGATGGCATATTGTTATCATCTCGTTGCAGAGAGCCTACTCCAAAGCTACTCCACACCGTACCAGAGTGCAGCACCACACAACTCCGACGTGTTCCCCCCTGCTGACCACGATCACCCCTCCCCCATTCCTCCTCACTCCCCACTCAAATCATCCGCATCATCGCCGTCCTGTTCGATCGCATCCAGGTGCCTGGCTTGTTCGCTTGTCTCGTACCTGACCTCAGAAAATCTGCTTCGCTGTGCAGTCAACGATTAATCGAAAGACCAGTAGCTACAACCGATCTTCCCTTTCCCCCACTCCCATCTCTTGGACAACGATCTTCTTGTTTATTGTTATTTCTCTCTCTCATAATATATATGATTTTTCATTTTTACTCATTTTCCCTTTTGGTCCCTTTTCTCGCCAGTCAGGCTGACCGTTTTCTGAACTTTGTCCGGGGGATGTTCCACACAGAAGCGCCCAAACATGAAATCCGTGCCCGTCTCTTGCCTTCGCGGGATCAAACTCGACGTTCGGTTGTTTATTTTTTATTCGATCAGCTCCCCCCACCCCGACCGCCGCTTCCGTTGCCATGGCATCAGCCAGCATCAAAAGAAAGCATCATCGCACGTCTCGCTCGCCAGACAAAGATTGAGATTATCGTCCTAAAAACGAAAATCCAAGACTGGTAGCCGAAACCACATTCGCCACGGTGCCTCGCTCTGCGCGTTGATGGTTTTTCGACCACAATATGTAGATGAAGCAGCCCCCGGCCCCGGGACTCCGAGAACACGAACGTGCGCCAATCGATTATGGGCGTCGGACGCGGGGCTCGAGAGCGGTTTTACGGTTTATTGGTCGGGTAATTTGATTTTTCTACACCACTTCGCCGTGAGATTGCGATTCAAGCTACCATGGTCTGAGGCGAAATAAGTTGTATTGTGGATTGTGTCGAGGTAATGCGTTTATCTCGAAGCAACGCTTCCAATTTTGGGACCATTGTTTTGAAACCTGACACCCGGTTAAAAAAAAGAGACCAAACACAACAGAATCCTCGACATAGGTTCAGGTTCATCTTCGCTGCCTCTAACCTCACTCATCACAAAAAAAGAAGCTTGGTCGACATACACGTTTTGGCGCGCATTTTACGACCTACGACGAAGGCCAGTGCCTTCTCCTAGCTGTCCCACCGAAACCGAGACAGGCTGTCTGACACTTTCTCGCGTCACGATAGGAGTAAATCAGATTCTGAAAAGCGATTACCGCTGACACCACCGCCGCACAGTGATCGGAAAAGCCTTTTTTTCATGGCAAAATTAATAGCTCCCAAGGGCTACGTTTCAGAATCATTGTGTCTTCTACAAAGTTGTATATAAACCAGTTGTCCATCTGTTCAGTTCTAAACTTTACCGTCCATGTTTTAGTTCTAAAGTTTACCGCTAGGGCAGTGCTGTTGCAAACTTTTGAACAAAACACATTAAAAGGGTGACGTCAAAGACAAGTTTATAGGTAATATAATTTCAAGCAACTTTGCTCAAGACACTATAAAGACTGTATTCGATGAAATTTGGACACACGCAATTGTTCGTAACTTTTTAGCGTGTGGGTAAAAATTATTGAAATTTTAACTGAATGTATTTCATTGTGTTGTGTCAATTGTGTAATGAGTTTCGTGAAAATCGGTCGAGTGATTATTCCTTCGAATGAAGAAATAGTGCGCCAACAAATTTTGGGCACTCACTTCGAAAACCCAAACGCTTCTCATCGATGGATCGGAAAACAGCTCGGAATCGCACATTCAACCGTATCTCATGTGATCAAAACGTTCAAGGACCGTAAGACAACCAAGCGGAAAAATGGTAGTTGCAAATTCGGAGACGGCCAGGATGGTATTGAACCAAGTTAAGCGTTATCCCAACATTTCGATCAGGGATGTTGCGAAAAAGGCGAAAGTTTCAGTTTGTTTTGTGCAGAAAACAATGAAACGTTCTGGATTACATGTGTACAACGTCCAGAAGGCACCGAACCGGAGCGATAAATAGAACTCGGTGGCCAAAACTCGTGCAAGTTAACTATACAGGGAGTGGCTCACAAAACCGTTCTGCATTATGATGGACGATGAGACCTACATTAAAGCTGACACCAAACAAATGCCAGGACAGGAACACTACGTCGCCACTTCTAAGTTGGCCGTTCCGGAGAGTGTACGGAAGAAGAAACTGTCGAAATTCGCCAAAAAATTCCTTGTCTGGCAAGCGATCTGCGGATGTGGTAAAATGAGTCAGCCCTTCATCACCTCTGGGACCGCCAACGGACAAATCTACAAGGACGCATGCCTCCAAAAATGACGTCTGCCCTTCTTGAGATCTCACGATGGCCCGACACTGTTTTGGCCGGATTTGGCATCTTGCCACTATGCCCGACCCGTCTTAGACTGGTACAAAGATAATAATGTAGCTTTTGTACCAAAAGACGTCAACCCTCCAAACAGTCCGGAACTTCGCCCAATTGAAAAATGTTGGGCAATCATGAAGGCAAAGCTCGTTTAAACTCCAAAACTGATAGAAAATGAACTTGAACTAAAGAAAGTGTGGTTAAAAGTAAGTAAGCAAGTCGGTCCTATCATTTCCCAAAATTTGATAAAAGGGGTCAAGGCAAAGGTGGGGGCATTTGGGTTGGGAAAAGAGATTCAATAAACCAATGATATCAAAACTTAACCATTTAGTAGTACTTTGTTTCCAGAAAGTTTGAAAAGAATCGGGCTCAAGGAATATTTTTGGTGACCTATTTTGTGTGTCCAAATTTCATCGAATACAGTCTTTATTTCTAGCTGTTCCTTCGACCATGATTCCAGGTAGCTGGCACCCCTATCTTATTGCCTTTGAATTCAGCTTAAATTTGTAAACAAACCTTCCTGTTCTATCCAGATTAAGGAAACTTCCAAAAACTAAAGGTGTTGCAGTCTTATGCAGCACTCTTTTTCCATTTTTAAAGTGGAAATCTGTACTGAGGAAGTGTCTTGAACATACCCGGACGGAGTTAAAATTAGTCGCAAGAAGGTCATAAACATTATTATCAGCTGAGATGTTGGCTTAAAAAACATGGCGGCACGTCAGCTACCTGTATTCTTCTGCTTTAAATCAGGGTGTCTCTGAATATTTAGTTTTTTTTATTAAAACTTTTATGTTTCTCATTTTTGAAAAAGTTTTTCTCAAATAAAATTTAAAAAACATTATAGCGCGCATTTTTGCTCCATAGAGGTTTTTAATACAGTTTATCATTTACAAGTTACGGATAATTTTAACTCAAAACGAGCGTTGTATTTTTCGAAGTTGTGATTATTTAGACGAGAGTTGGCCAGAATATCATCAAATTCTTGTTTTAATGGATATCAAGGAACATTTTGATGTACTTCTGGGGCTCACAAGCCGAAACTGCTTAAAGATAAGATTAGATCAGATATCTTTATTATTGAGCTTTTCAGCCTTGGCTGGTTCAGCTCATTAAAATAAATAAATTGGGTCCTGAAGTTTACACTGAAGTTATCTAGTATCTGGTTGCTCGTGGTACAAGATTTAATCCGGTAGCGAGGTCTTTGATGATTCCGTTGCGATGGCAGGCTTCAAGGAGGAGCCCAGCACTGGGCACTCTCTATCCCTGGTCGTTGGTTGGGTGTTGGTTGAGTGGGAATATCTAGTTAATCTCATGCCAGCGGAAATCGGGTGTCCGGTTTTAGGAAGGTTATATCCTGTCGCAAAGATCTTCTCGTCTTTTAGAAAGAAAATCAGGGCTGCTATGGAAGAAGGTTCATCACGCAATGCATCTCTGATGCTGCAACCAATATCGTAGAGCTTGCGTGAACCCTCGTGTAGAGTATGGAATAAATATACTTCGAAGCCAGGAAAATTATTGTACTACTTACTTTTCATTTTACGAAACTGTGATACCAACACAGCCAATTGATTCTTGCTCACTTGTTAACTTCACAAGTATACGGACAGGAATCAAAACAAACGGCCAGAGATAAAGCCTCAACACGTTCGTAGAAAGTGTTGCTAAGATAAGGTAAAATGTCGTTTCTCCCGCTACTGAAAAATTGAGTAAAAGATTTTTCACAGCGGTTGCTAGGTTTTTGATTCGAGGAAAAACTAAATTTACTCGACGAATTGAAAGGGCCAAGCAATGGAATCTTGGTAAAAAAAAAAAAATTAGTGAAAGGGAAATAGTTGGTTTTCGGTAAAAAAAATAAAAGGGGAGAGGGAGATTGAAAATGAGAATGCATTCAACTGATCTGAAAGAGATAGTACGATCAGATACAGTTAGGGTTATTTTGAGATCATTCATGTGGCGATTTTTGAGACGAACGGTTTGGTTTTATTTACTTCCCAAGATTTTAAAAATGTCGGGAGAAGAAAATTCAGGCCGCGGACACAACACCTCGTATTGCGTGTCCTGATCGAAGACGTGAAATATCCTTCTGTGATCTATGGTCATGGGGATCCTCCCATCGATGCGTAACACCTTTGATTTTGCGGATGAATGGTTCCCTAGATGCCATCCATTCCTGGTTCCAGGCCTCCCAAAGGGTGTTATTGATCCATTTTCTTTATATCACATCCGGGTACTAAGCGTGTATATAGGTTACCTTGTCTACCAATGTTTCCTGGGATCCCACAGTGTCCGGGAACGTATTGTCGAATCGGACATTTGACCGGTTCCAACTCCTAGCTCCAGACCAGTGGATCCTAGCCACTCAGGGGAGCTCCTGGTTGGCGAATCTAGGGAGGAATTGGTTCGTCTCTCCAAGGAGCACTACTCCTCTATCAGAACCGACTATCTTCTCAAGGAACCCAATGGTTCGTTTGCAAATGGTGGCGGTGGCGCAATGATGAAAAGAAAGGACGCCTGCCTTAATTCCGGCGGGTAAGTTAAGAAATATGCTCTTCATACGGACAAGAAAAAGAGTAACTGCAATCACCGAGCCTTGTGGTACACCTGTTTCTTCGCTGAATTTGCCAGAGCGGTGGTTCCCAATGGTAACCTGGAAAGTCCGGTTCCGAAGAAACCCTTTCAGAAAAAAAACATAATATGGCCTTTTAGACCCCAATTGATGAGTTGTTCAAGTACTCCGGGCATCCATGCCCGGTTGTAGGCTTTGGCAAGGTCAAGGGAAGCGATTTCGACATGATTCCCGCCTTTCATAGCATCATCCAGTGCTTGCCCAAGGGTGCCGAGGTATGTATTTGTGCCGAAACCAGGCCGGAAGGCCTGTTGCCGATTGTCGAGAAAACCGTTAGAATTGAGGTAACTGATAAGCCGACGGTTGACCATCCGCTCCATTATCTTTGAACCACAACCACAAGGTTAAGGAAATGGGTCGATAATCCTCTGGTGGTTGACCCGTTTTGCCCGTTTTCTTAATAGGGATGACTAAGCTGTGATTCCAAAACGACGGGAATGTGTTTGTGGTCCAATGGTGGCTTAAGAGCTTCAGTAAGGTGACCCTTCAGGACCCGCGGAGTTTCCCTTTGCTCGGGACAGGCAAATGTTAATTCTTTCATCTGGAACGGTTGATTAATTTCGAGTGGAGAATCTTCAAGCGGAATGGATATGTCCACGATTGAGTTGCCTGGAAGGGTTATTTTTCGGCGGGAGTCGTCCGGGTAGCTAAATATGGTGGATAAACTGTAAAAATACTCGCCCAAAGAGTTGGCAACCGACATTGGATCGGTGGTTGAGCAACCATTGATTTTTAAAGTAATTCCTTGCTGTTTCCGTTTCCCACCAAGTGAATTTACTCTCCTCCAGAGCTCGCTAGCTGTCTGGTTGGGGCCAATTCCGTTAATGAAGTCTGTCCAACAGGCGCTTTTGGCGGCTGATATAACATCACGACAAGGATTTCTTTTTTCCCGGTAGGAAAAGGCAGCCTCCTCCTTCTGAGGGTGCCCCAATGGAAGTGGCTTTAAGGCTCGGAGAGCCTTTCTCCTTGCTTTAACGGCATTTTTAGTTTCATCTGACCACCAGTGGAGTGCCCTTTTACCAGGACATGGACTTTGATATAGTCAATATAGATATCTATATCATAGTTCTATGAGATTCGAGTAATTGCCTAGGTAACCAATAAGCAGTCCCAAAGCGTCGCTACGGTAGCCTATCAAGCAATTAAGTCGCCTTAAATGCAACATAAATGCTGCTTTTTACGGCTGCTTTACTGCAATGCTATGATAATGCTATTTTGCATTCGAAATGCTTATTACAGGCTACAAGCATTTAAATAGCATTTGAAATCCAACTTTTCAACAGATAGCATTCAGGATGCTGATATAATGCTTATATAAAGCTTGTAGCATTTGAAATGCAGATTAAGGATTAATTTACTGATATGCTAATGCTTATTGATTACCTGGGTGCTTTGCAAAAATATGAGCTATTAGGTAATTGCTGCTATGCAGGAGAAACCTTTGCCACAGTGCTATCACTTAACTTGCTTTAGTGTACACACGATAGATTTTTTTTGTCTTGTCGCAAGCATTCAGTTGAGAGCTTTAAAAAATAAATTGCGGAAGTAATCATGAGCATATTCGGCAGCTATGGACAGCGTACATCATATTGACGAATCAAACAAAAATCTCGTTAAGTCTGGACAAGATCGTAGATTGCTCGCTTTGAAGGTTTGAAATTTTAGATTTATCTGCTGTAGGAGCTTGGTTATAAAGATCCGGATTACTATTTCCGGGAAATTTTTCAGGCAAGTTCAGGGAAGTTCTTCAGATAAGTTATTGGAAGTTCTTCCGAAAAGTTATTGGAAGGTCTTTAAAGAAATTCGGGGAAGTTCTGTAGAGAAGTGCAGGGAAGTTCTTCAGAGAAGTTTATGAAAGATCTTTAGAGAAGGTAGTGGAGCTTCAGCGAAGTTAGTGGAGCGTCAGAGAAGTTCTTCGGAGGGGAAAGGTAAGGGAAGTTCTTTAGAGAAATACAGAAAAGTTCACGGAAGTCCTTCAGAGAACTTCGGAAAGTTTTACAGAGTAATTCAGGGAAGTTCTTCAGAGAAATTCTGAGGAGCTCGGTGAAGTTCTACAGAGCACTACCGAGATGTTCGGGGAATTTCTTCAGAGAAGTTTAGAGAATTCTCCAAAGAAATTCAGATAATTCCTCTGAGAAGTTCGGGAAGAAAGCTCTTCAGAGAATTTCAGGACAGTAATTTCAGGGAAATTCTTCAGCGGAATTTCAGGGAATTTCTTTAGAGAAATTTCAGGGAATTTTTTCATAAAACTACAGGGAAGTTCTTCTGAAAAAGTTCTTCACAGAAGTTCAGAGAAGTTTTTTTAATAGAAGTTCTGGGAACTTCATCAGAGAACTTCGAAGATGTTCTTCAGAAAACTTTGGGGAAGTTTTTAAGAAAATGTTGATTAAGGTCTTGATTGGTCCTAAAGTTATCGAAATTTTGAGAACTTCCCGTCAGTTATCTACTGACGGGAAGTTCTTCAAAGAATTTCAGGTAATTCTTTAGAGAGGTTCGGTAAAACTCTTCAGGGAATTTCAGGGAAGTTCTTCAGAGAACTTCAGAGAAGTTCAGGGAAGTTTGTAAAAGTTCTTCAAAGAATCCTAGAGGGTTGGAGCTGTTTAGTGGAATACGTGTAACTAGAAATTAGAAGAAAAATTCGTATTTTCCATTTAATTTCAACTACTTTTGCTTATCTTGACAGATACGCGTATTTCGTCTACAATGTGCAGACTTCTTCAGTCGAGTAATTAGTACGAGACACTGAAAAAGTCTGCACATTGTAGGCGAAATACACGTATCTGTCAAGATAAGCAAAGGTAGTTGGAATTAAATAGAAAATACTAATTTGTCTTCCAATTTCTAGTCTTCAAAGGAATTCCGATAATTCTGCAGAGAAGTTCGGAATGAAAGCTCTTTAGAGAATTTTAGGACAATAATTTCAGGGAAGTTCTACAGTGGAATTTCAAGGAATTTCTTCAGAGGAATTTCAGGGCAGTTCATCAAAGAACTACAGGGAAGTTCTTCAGTGGAACTTTAGGGAAGTTCTTCGCAAAAGTTCAGGGAATTTTTTCTAAAAAAGTTCTGGGAACTTCTTCAGAGAACTTCGAAGTCGTTCTTCAAAGAACTTTGGGGAAGTTTTTCAGAAAATTTCATGAAGTTCTTCAGATAACTGAAAGGAAGTTCTTCAGAGAATTTCAGATAATATTTTAGAGATGTTCGGTATAATTCTTCAGGGAATTTCAGGGAAGTTCTTAAGTGACTTCAGAGAAGTTCGGGGAATTTTTTTCAGAGAAGCTTAGAAAAGTTCTTCAAATAAATTCAAATAATTCTTCAGAGAAGTTCGGAAAAAAAGCTCTGCAGAGGATTTCAGGACAGTAATTTCAGGGAATTTCTACAGCGGAATTTCAGGGAATTTCTTCAGAGGAATTTCAGGGCAGTTCTTAATAGAACAACAGAGAAGTTCTTCAGTGGAACTTTAGGGAAGTTCTTCGCAAATGTTCAGGGAAGTTTTTTCAAAAGAAGTTCTGGGAACTTCTTCAAAGAACTTTGGGGAAGTTTTTCAGAAAATTTCGGTGAAATTCTTCAGATAACTGAAAGGAAGTTCTTCAGAGAATTTTAGATAACTTTTAGGGAGGTTCAGAAAAATTCTCCAGGGAATTTCAGAGAATTTCTTCAGAGCACTTCAGAGAAGTTCGGGGAGTTTCTTCAGAGAGGTTTAGGGAAGTTGTTCAAAGAAATTCAGATAATTCTTCAGAGAAGTTCGGCAAGAAAGCTCTGCAGAAAATTTCAGAACAGTAATTTCAGGGAAGTTCTTCAAAGAACTAAAGGGAAGTTCTGCAGTGGATCTTCAGGGAAGTTCTTCACAGAAGTTCAGGGACGTTTTTTTGTAGAAGTTCTGTGAAATTCATTGGAGAATTTCGAAGATATTCTTCAGAGAGCTTTGGGGTAGTTTTTCAGAAAATTGCGTTAAAGTTTTTCCGATAACTGAAGAGAAATTCCTCAGAGAATTTCAGATAATTGTTTAGAGAAGTACGGAAAAATTCTTCATGGAATTTCAGGGAAGTTCATCAGATGAACTTCAGGAAAGTTCTTCAGAGGAACTTCTCAAAACTCCTTCATAGAAATTCAGGAAAGTTCTTGATAAAAGTTCAGAGAAAGATCTTCAGTGAACTTCGGATATGTTCTTCAGAGAACTTCGGAAATTTTCTTCAGAAAACTTCGGGAAAGTTCTTCAGAAAACTTCGGTGAAGTTTTGCAGCGAACTTCAAATAAGTATTCAGAGATGTTATGGAAAATTCCAGGAAAGTAATTTCAATGGAGTTCGTTCATCTGAAAAACTTCAGGGAAGTTCTTCCTTTAAATTCAGGGATTTTCTTACAGAAGTTCTTCAGAAATCTCCGGGGAAGTTTTTCAGAGAATCATGATCATATTCGGTAGCTATGGACAGCGTACATCATACATAAACGAAAGACTAGCTAAGTCTGGGCGAAATCGTAGATTGCTCGCTGTGAAGGCTTGAAATTTAAGATTTAACTGCTGAAGGAGCTAGGTTATGAAGATCCAGATTACTATTTCCGGAAAATTCTTCAGAAAAGATCAAGAAAGTTCTTCAGAAAAGTTGTTGAAAGTTCTTTAGAGATATTTGGGGAAGTTCTTCAGAGAAATTCTGGTATGTTATTTTCATTAGTTAATGAAAGATCTGTAGAGAAATTCGTGCAGCTTCAGAGAAGTTCTTCAGAGGAGAAAAGTAAGGGAACTTCTTCACAGAAACATAGAAAAGTTCAGGAAAGTCCTGCAGAGAACTTCGACAAGTTTTACAAAGAAATTCAGGGTAGTTCTTTAGGAAAATTCAGAGGAGTTCAATGAAGTTCTTCAAAGAAGTTCAGAGAAGTTTAGGGAAATTCTTCAAAGAAATTCAGATAATGCTTCAGAGAAGTTCGGGAAAAAGCTCTTCAGAGAATTTTTGGAAAGAACTTCTTCAGAGGAATTTCAGGGAAGTTCTTTAAAGAACTACAGGGAAGTTAGTCACAAAAGTGCAGTGAATTTTTTTTATAAAGAAGTTCAGAGAACATCGGAACATATAGAATCGTAATCTGTCTTTTAACCTAGTTTACGAAGGGCACATAATATAAATCATTCTTCTTTCGTGAGTGACTGAAAAAGGAGATCATACAATGCTGCCATACTCCACTATTCCAGTGTTCAGCGCTCAGTGCTCAGCACTCAAAACTCAGCGCTCAGCACTCAGTGCTCAGTACTCAGCATTTGATGCTAAGTGCTAAGCGCTCGGTGCTCAGTGCTCAGTGATAAGTGACCAGCGCTCAGCACTCAGTGCTCCGTGCTCAACACTCAGTGCTCAGTGCCTAGTGTTCAGCGCTCAGTGCTCAGAAGTCAGAGATCAGTGCTCAGCCTTATGTGCGTAGTGCTCAGGACTCAGTACTCTCTGCACTCCGTAATCAGTGCTAAGTACCCGTGGCTTCGCAATCAGTGCTCGGTTTTCAACACTCAGTGCTCAGTGATAAGTGACCAGTGTCAGCATTCAATGCTCAGTGCTCTGCACTCAGCGCTCAGTGATCAGCTGTCAGTGCTCAGCACTAATTGCTCAATGATCAGTACTTAGTGCTCAGTGCTCAGTGGTCACCACTCAGTGCTTAGAACTCATTACACAGGCTCAGTGCATAGCACTCAGTGCTTAGCACTCAGTGCTCAGTGTTCAATGCTCAGTGAATAGCACTCAGTGCTCAGCACTCAGTGCTCTGCACTCAGTGCTCAGTACTCAGCACTCAGTGCTCAAGCCTAGTGCAGTGTTCAGTGGTCAGTGCACAGCAGTCAGAGCCCAGTGCTCAGCACTCATTACTCAGCACTCGAGTGCTAAATACTCAGCGCTCAGTTATCAGTGCTCAGTGCGCAGTGCTCAACACTCAGTTCTCATCGTTCAATACTCAGTGCACAGTGATGATCTCTTCACAGACCCGTCTTCAGTCCTTTCGTATGGCACTCCTTAACTCTCTGTTATATTCAGTTAGAGCTTTGCTGTATTGGTCCCAGTCTGAAGTAGCTGAACAATGCAAGCTGAATAAAGCATTAGGTCTTAAGCAACATTGAGAGATTCTCTTCGTCGACTTTCTCTTTCATTAATAGTTTGTCTATTAAACAATTGTTGACGTATTGGAATTACACTTAATACTACCGTACTGTGTGTTGAAAATACTTGAACATGATTTTACATAGCCGTAGAAACGCAAAGAGAAAGTTGACAAAGAGTGTCTCCTAATGTAACATAGGACCTAATGCATTGTTCAGCTTGAATTTTCTTGATATTTTCCTCAATTCTCCCAGTTTGTCGTTCCACCAAGGAACATCCCTATGTTGAACAGGGCAACTAGGATGATATTTTTGTTTTGTTTTGATTCCTGACACCTTACACCAGAGGTGCATTCGTGTCCAATAGGATTATAATATGATGAGATCATATCATCACAGCACATGAAGTTCTTGAATATTACACAGAATCAGATGATATAACCAACAGCATCGGTGAATCAGAGTTGTTCAAGCAAATTGGAGAAGCTATTCAGCTGTTTCTTCTAGAATAGCTGAATAGCTTTCCAAATTTGCTTGAACAAGCTCTAATTCAACACCGATGTTTGTTGGGATATGCCATTTCATCGGTTGTGTAATATTAGGTTGTCTCGATGTACACAGTAAAATGATGCACTGCTTATCGATGACTAGAAAACAGTGATGCCGAAGATGAAAAAAAAAACAAGAACAGATCTGGCAGTGTTGCCAGATTTAATTTTACAAAAAAACTTCAAAATGTTGTAATATTTAACATTTTTTGCGGAGTCACGTAAAGGATTGGTTTTCTTGTAATATTTATGTTTTTGATATGCTACTAATATGTAATGTTATTCAATTTTATTTTGACAATTTCTCCATTTTCGTCCGGCTTTCGAATGAAGTGATCCCAGTGTGCGCTGTGTCTCTGTACCGAAAGCCTCCTCAAAGAAACGGTAAGAAAATTTTGACTTTATGCGATAATGAAAAACGACCCGGCAGCAAGTGTGACAGCAGTGGGTTTTGGGTTGTAAATAATGTTTACGCTTCGCTCCTACCTTTCTTCGCGGTTTTGACCGTGACAGCTTGGATGAAGATCTGTTTTCGGTTTGCAACCGAGGACGGGTCTCCGTTGGAGCGGGGAAAATGCATGAAATTACGGTAAATTATATCTACGAGGCACATTTATGGGATGGGTGCCACAGGACGCACGTCGATGTTGTGTTCTCTTCACGGAGATGTAGATGCGTTAATTGTTCATGACTTGGAAAACGGAGCGAACGTGCGTAAAACATGTGTGAACTCCCGGATCAACGCATTATGTCAAGCTCAATTAACGACTGCGCTGGGACCAGCCGAGAGAATCAGTAGCAGTTAAAATTCATAAGCCTTTAATTGGCCGGAGTACAAATGAACTGCCCTTCGAGGAAATTATCAACGACCGATTACAAATCGTTCAATTGCTGGCTGGTAATTGACTCGGCGGCGCAACTGCTTGCTGTATTTGATATATGACGTCGACGTCGTAGAGCATAAAGAACCGGTCCGCGGTTGGTAATCAGATGCCCACAAACACACCAACCTACAGCTGATGCAAAGACCGGTGCACCTTGAACCAGTAAGTTGAGATTAATAATGTATGTGGCGACGCGCGAGAATTGCAAGTTCAATTTTTCACGAACAAACATGAGTGAACCGGAATGGACACGCGTGGGGAGGAAAATGTGTTGGCGAGATGTGGACGGAGAGCTGGGTACTGACTTTGCCTGAACGTAACTTCAGAACTACGAAGCAGGAAAGGAAATAAGATGGTCTATATGTCTTAATGGCCAACGATTAATAAAGGATTTTTATGAGGACATCGAATTACATCGGACATGTTCCACTTTTTAGTTAATGTGATTTATTATTTAACAAGTTCAATCATATGCTCCGGAGATCATGGACTTCACATGATCAAAATGCAATTCCGTAAAATCACTGTCCTCGAGGACTTTGAAGACGAGCATTTCGGAGATCCCAAACGCTGCCTCCAGTGAGATGATTCTGTATGCACAAACAACTCATATGATCATTATATGGAACATAAAGGGTGTTGCGATCAAAATTTGTTCAATCAAGAATGTGTGACAATTTATCCCTCATCTTACCGATTCGATTGTGATGCGGTGAATTCTACTCGAACAGAGTGTGAATGACGCGCGTTTCTTAACAAACCATCCTGCAGAAAGCTTAATATGTATTGCGAATTGGGTTATTTGATTTGTTGGAAGAAGATTTTTATGTTACGGGTCCGTTCCTCCGTTTTTTGGTCCTTCAACCAACGATATTGTGAATTCAGACCGTTGAGATACCGATCTACCTATTCAGTGGAGCTGCATACAAGACAAAGTTTCAGAAGGACTGGGGGATATCTTACATGCATTTAAAAATACGTGGAAATTAATATTATATTCATAAAAAAAAAATTTCTCCAGTTCCTTTTCAAACAGACGTATCTGATTTTTTGAACAAAGAGGGGAAGTAAAATTCATACGTAAATTTCTCAAAACTTTCTGCTCCCTCACCTTGTGTTGGTCGCCCTTATTGGCATGAAAGTGATAAGGATTTTAAGAATTATACGTTTCAATCTTACTTCCCCTCTTTGCTTACAAAATCAGATACGTCTATTTGAAAAACTTCTTTTGTTTAACTCCTGCCATCAAATTCTGTACAGTCACCCAGTCTACTGTGTTGGCCGCAGAACGACAAATCCGTCCTTTTCATTACGAATAATTCGGTTTTTGCAGTAAAAGGTTTGTTTAAACTGGAACTAAAGACAGTACCCGAAAAAAATGAGATCCACTAGAAAATTCGCAAAAAAAAATTTCAGGGAATAAACAACAACATTATAACTAGAAAAGAGAAGAAAAAATAGTATTCCAATTACTTTTATTGCATATCTTGACAGATACGCGTATTTCGTCTCCAATGTAGACGTAGAATACGCTCCTTAAGCCCTTTTTTGAAATTCGAACTCCAAGTGTTTCTATTCATCGTTTTTCGAAGACGCCTTTTTCGTGCGCAGCAGGTTTAAAGAGACGCGTGACCGAGAAGAGCAATTTTTAACGCGTTTTTTCTTAAAACTACACTTTCGGAGTTTATTCGATTAAGCTGAAACTTCCAGGATTTGTTTATTATAGTCTAAACTTTTATATGAATTTAAAATTATTGTAATATTTTATAATTGAATATGAAAAAATGTGATAAAATGGTGGTAAAAATTTGGATTTTTTCAAAAAAGTGACGCCAAAAGTGCAAATTTTTCTTTAAACTTTTATTTTTCAACTCATCTACTAACTGTAAATGTAATTAATGTAATTTTTTTGGGTGAGCGATTTCAGATCAAAACTGCGACCAGGAGAGCCGGCACAAGCAAAATACAACGACTTTTTCAACGCACTCTAACGGCCGCCATTTTGTGGAAAAAAAATTGAAAAAATTATTTTTGTACACTACATGGATACACTTATAATTATAAAGAAGTTTCGATTGATTTGAGCAAAATATTCCCCTTGAAATCTTTTTTTTTTTTTTCAAATATGAGTTTTTTTTTCTCGTGCTTACTGTATATCCCCCTTTAAAAGCGCCTCACTCCTATAGAGAAATCCCATAAGCAGATGTCAGTGCTCGCATAAAACATGGCGATAGTTTTCTTACTTAGTCATTTCACCGAAAGTCTCGTAAGTGACAATCTTTGAGTGAAAAGCCACGTACTATGTCAAAAAGGATTCCAGGGAGACGGAAGCTCAGCATAATATCATCGTCATCATTGAAAGCAGAGGGCAGTGACATAATTTTAATTAGAATGGAGTTAGGAATGTGAGCGTTTGGAAGAGGGATTGGAAGGTTACATTAGGCAGGACGCAGTACAATCATACCTGATCTGTTCACATATAAACATGGACAATGATTGCACAAAAAACCGTCGACTCCATTTTAGGAACATATTATTTCATCAGTTTTTAGCTGTGGCTAATCTATTTATTGCATAAAGGGTGTTTACTTGACGCATTTCCTTTCATCGTGCATTAAACAATTTTGCACATCCCTCATTTTGAAAATGTGTGAGTGTAGCATCTTGCCTCTATTTTGATTTTGAGAGTAACACTTCAGTTATCAAAATGTTGCGATGGAAGAAAAGTAACGCTTCAACATTTTGCACGTGCATGGCGAAAATCCAAACTACTCTCACGCCAAGTTGGCAAAATTGTTGCATGAGGATAAATCAACTGTTACCAACGCATCAAAAGTATTCGGTGAACGTTTGTCGACATCCAGGAATATTGGAACGTGAGGAGATCGAAAGACGGAGGCGACATCGAGGACAAAAAGAGCTGCCCGCTGTTTCGAGCGGAACCCCAACCTCTCCGTCCAAGATGTCGCAAAGAAGCTAGGATGGCGCCTTCACCCGTGGAGAGAGCTGAAAAACGAGCGCGGACTGACTGGCTTGCAAGAAAGTGGGTGACTCCGAATCCACGACTGATAAACAATGCACGTCGGCCAAAGGCAGGCGAACGCGAAGGTTGTGCACGACGATGCTTGTGGCGACTTGGCACCCCTTGTTACGCCGACGGTATCGACATACTTCCAGGCACTCTGGCAACCAGACCCTGAACGGTCTAATAC
This sequence comes from Aedes japonicus, assembly GCA_034211315.2. Taxonomy (NCBI): domain Eukaryota; kingdom Metazoa; phylum Arthropoda; class Insecta; order Diptera; family Culicidae; genus Aedes; species Aedes japonicus. Next base: position 146,158 of record JASCZW010005479.1, on the reverse strand, counting down.
ATACGACTGCGAACGGAGAGAAATGTCAAAACATCGAGAAGTGAAGAGATCTGACGAACCATTGTTGCTAGCGACACACGCCTTTGCTCTTGCCATTGATAAACATTAAATCTGTTACACATTATTAGCTATTAAATCTAGTTAAAAGTAATCTAAAGTTAGTGAAATTGAAATACTTATCGCGCTAACTACTGTAAGTGGAATTAAATGCTATCATATGAACTTAAAAACCTAACACAAACTATGAATTACAGCTAACCTAAAACTACGTGCGTCGGAAGATAGGATTTTTCTGCCTTTCGAACTTTCGACACTAAAATTGTGAGTAATCCTAAATATAGCTTAGACTAATTATGTTATTCTAATAAATACCTCCAATTTGTAGCTTGAAGCTTACATTACGCAAAATTGTGTTTGCTGTCGAGATTAGTGAAGAAAAATACCCCTCCCCCCAACAATGCTGACGAAGTTTGATTGCGTGGTACAGGACGACGAAACTTACATCAAGGCAGACTTTGAACAGCTTCCTGGACAAGAATTTTATTCGGCAACCGGACGGGATATGTGGCAGATATTTTCAAGCACATTAAACTGTCAAAGTTCGCGAAGAAATACCAGGTGTGGCAGGCCATCTGTACCTGTGGCTTGAAGAGCAACGTTTACATTGCGACCGGAACCGTCGACCAGGAAATTTATCTGAGCGAGTGCCTACAAAATGTCTACTGCCTTTCCTGAAGAAACACAATTTTTCCGTTGTTTTTTGGCCGGATTTGGCATCTTGCCATTACGGTAAAAAGGCCATGGAGTGGTATGCTACCAACAACGTTCAAGAAGGACAAGAACCCTTCCAACACGCCAGAGCTCCGCCCAATCGAACAATACTGTTGTGAGCGAGAAACATTTCCAGGAAAACTGGCTTTCTGCGGCGAATAACGTGGACAAGGAGACTGTACAAAATCTTATGGCAGGTGTTAAACGGAAGACCCGGCAATTCACATTCGGTAAAAAGGAAGCTTAGCTGAATATTTCTCCTGTATTCTGTGGTTACTGAACTTGAAAAAGAAAAAGAATTTGACTTATTAATAAAAACTTTGATCGACTCACACACGTTACTATTTGACCAAATTTTTGTCGGAGCACCCTTTAGTAAAACTTTGGTTTTATTAAAATTTAAAATAAGTAATGTATCGAAAATAATCTATCCATTTACATTTGCGTTTTACACGTGTATTTGTATTTGGGTTTAATGTGTTCATCACAGCAAGCTCTGCTTGTGATTGTCCTCTTATGTTTACTTGTTGGTATGTTTACTTGTTAACACGGTTTAGATTCCTTTAAAATTAATGTTTTGGACACATGGCTTCGTGAAAAGAGTATTATTATGCTACAATATTTGAAGCGCTTTGGAATTCATCACGCAAGTGAAAAATCCATCATAAACAAGTTAGGGGAACACTGTGCTTTGGATGAAGTGTGTAGCTCTAATTCTGAAGAATATATCAATGTCGATACGTGATTTGGCCAACAAAGCGGGAACCAGCGACGGAATGATTCAACGTATCAGGAAACGAAACAACCTGAAGACCTACAAGACCTCGCGCGATTTGCAGCTATCGGATGCTTTTTTTATGGACAACGAGACCTATGTCAAAGAGGACTCAAAACCCTTCCAGGTCCACAATATTACACTACCGTCATAGGGGAGGATGTAACAGATGCAGACAGGTCGATTCAAGTGGAGAAGTTTGGTCGAAAAGCAATATGTTCCTACGGTATGAAGTCTACCACTTTTTAAACTACCGGAACAATCAATGTGGATATATATGGATCTGCGTGTCTGCAAAAGAAGTTTCTGCTTTTAAATCAGGAGCATAGTACCTCTCCACTGTTTTGGCCGGATTTAGTGTCAGCGCATTATGCCAAAACATCTCTGAATTGGCTCACCAAAAAGGGTATAGATTTCGTTGAGAAAGACATCAATCCGCCAAATTGCCCTCAGCTTCGGCCCATCGAACTCTATTGGATGATAAGGAGTTTAAAAGAATTTGGTCTAAGGCGTCAACAATTTTGATGAAACACTTGTCCGGAACTTGATGAAAAGTGTTCGATCAAAAATTCGCAAATTCGTGAAAAAATAATTGTCACAATTCCTCAGACACTGAGTGTTAACAAATGCTTGAATATCACATTCCGTCGAAAATTGAACCCAACTGCATTTGACTACCTGATAAACATCAACCTTTGCAGAATGTTGATAGTGTTCTTGACCTTGGAATCACGCTTGTCTCCGGTTTGACACATAGACAACACTACGCGGTCATGATTACCCACAGACAGCTTGGTTTCATGTTTAAGATCTCCGACGAGTTTCGTGATCCCACCTGTCTGAAATTGTACTGCTCTTTCGTGCATTCTATCCTGGAATTTGGAGTCTTGGTGTGGTGCCCGTATCAAAGAATCTGGATAGCGAGGATTGAAGCTGTTCAAAGAAAATATGTTCATTAAGCTCTACGTCATCGGCCTTGGAATGATCCTGTCAACCTTCCAGCGTATTAGGATCGTTGCTCACTCTTGGGAATCGATACGTTAGAGCATATTCGTACAGTCATGCAAGCAGTCTTCGCAGCAACTGGTCGAACTCTTCATCTACGCTCCTGAACGAGTTCTGCGAAAAAGACATTTTCTACAGCTCGGAACCCGCGCTGCAAACTACGGCCAACACGATCCAATTCGATTAATGTCGTCGCGCTTCAATGAACTCTACGCTCTGTTGGACTTCAACTATTCCGCTGAGACCTTCCGTCATCGGATTCATCGTAGTTGGATGGAGAGCCGCTAGTTCAGAAATTTATTTATTTATTTATTTATTTATTACTACTGGGAGCATTTACTACATACTGGCAGTAATGGTGAAGATGCTAGGCGACTGATTCCATCACGACATATTATTTCAGCATTACTGACAAGTTTTGTGTGTGTATTAGAATTAATTTTGATTTGCTTGCTTTGTTTTCCTACTATTAATGTTGGTTAATATAGTGGACGATTTAGAGATAAGGGGTTATTACGCCACATGGCTTTCCTCCTTTACATTCTAGTAGGACATTATGTCAGTGGGAACTATATCAATAAAAAAATACATGAATAAATAAATAAATAAGCAAATAAATAAAAAAAACAAATAAATAAATAAATAAGTAAAAATATAAATATAAATAAATAAATAAATGAACAAAAAAAACTTAATAAATAAATATATATATATATAAATAAATTAATAAATAGAACAATAAATATTTGAATAAATAAATAAGTTAATGAATCAATCAACAAAAAATTATAAAATAAATGAATATTTAAACAACTAAACATATCAATAGGTTAAAGATTTTATTAATTAATTAATAAATTAATAAGTTAATAGAGAAAAAACATACTGAAAAAATAAGTATATATGAAAATAAATAAATTAGAAATAAATTAATATATAAAGGAATAAAAAAATTAAAAAAATACATATATGAATAAATAGAAATATAGAAAAAAAAATAAATAAATTCATGAATAAATTACACAATAAATAAACAAATAATTGAATAAATAAAAAAATTAATAAATAAATATATAAACAAAATATGTTAATAAATATATGAATAAATAAATAAACCAAATAATGAATAACTCAAAAAAAATAAGTCTATTTGTTGATAATTAATTAAATAAATATATAAATAAATTAATTAATAAATATTTTAATATAAAATTAAATAAATCAATAGATGAATGAATAAAATAACAAAAGAAATATATGAAATAATCTATGAATGAATACATAAATTAATATATACATAACGAAATAAGTAAATTAACAAATAGATATATGAATAAATATATATATATATATATATATATATATATATATATATATATATATATATATATATATATATATATATATATATATATATATACTATATATATATATATCAAAAAATTAAAATAAATAAATAAATAAATAAATAAAACTTAATAGAAAAAAAAGTATAGAAATTAATATTAGATATTCAAATAAAAATATAAAGTAATAAATAAATTTATAATTAATTAATAAATAAATACATACAAATCGATAAATCATTAAACTAAAAGATGTATATTTATGTAAATCAATGAATAAAGAAATATTTAAATAAATTAATTTATGTAAATATGAATAAATAAATGAAAAAATATATAAATGCATATATAAAAAAACGAATTTCTAAATATATAATTGAATAAATTAATGAATAAAACAATACATAAATAAATAAAAAAATCAATAAATAAATAAAACAATCAATAAATAGATATATACATACATTAAAAAATAAATTCATTAAAAAAATAAGTCAAATAATAAATAAATAAATGGATACATTATAGAATAAATATATTAATGAACAAATAAATAAATAAAAAAATAATTAATTAATTAATAAATAGAGATGTAAAAAAAGTGTATCATTATAAACACATTATTTAGTAATAAATACATTAATACCAAATAAATAAATAAATTTATTTATGAACCAATAAATAAATGTATGAATAATTAAATAAATTAATGAATTAATTCATTTTTAAATAAATGAACAAATAAATTTATGAATAGATAAATAAATTTTTGAATGAATAAATTAATAAATTTATAAATAAATAATTTAAAAAATAAATAATTAGAGTAATAAATTTATAAATAAATAAATGAATGGATAAATAAATGATTAAATAACCAAATGAATAAATTAACTTATAAATAAATAAACCAACTATAAAATAAATTAAATAATTAAATAAATAAATAAATAAATAAATACTGGTGTATTGGAGCAGAACCGAAAGAAGTGGAGTATCAATTCCGATGTGGCAGCAGAAGTGGAATACGGTGCACACACAGGCTGATACCGGTTAGCGTTAGGTAAACTACCTTGTCTGACCAATGAACTTTGTAAGTGTCCAATCGGTCTGAAAACAGATAAAGAATTCAGCTTATCGTTTACCAGAACGAACCCCGCTGCCATCCAAACCTGCTATCCAAAATCCCAGTGATTTCTCGTGGAATTGCAGGAGATTTCTCTTCTTCCAATAGTATCACGTCATGACATTCCTATCCTTTCATTATTTGAGCTGCATTCGGGTGAGGTCGGCGCTTTAGTTTGGGATCACCAGTTTTTACACATTGAGGATGTATGTAAGTCCCAAGCATCATCAGTTGGTCCTCCGTGTAAATAAAGCTTATTGGACAATAACGGAGGAGCAACCTCGGGCGGTCACTCGTGCTCATGCTCAAGAGTATCTCGATTCGGGAAATTTACTTCGAACTCATTAGCTCATCCCCATGGTTCTTCCAGTAGCACTAGGCAATCAGAAACTCCATAAGCCACCTCGATAAGGCAGAAAAGAAGATCGAAATCGCTTTTTTTATTATTAGAGCTCTTAAGTTTCCTCAACTTTATTGTCATCGTCACCGCATATGTACAGTCCCAAATCAACTCACCGTCGATGTTGTCATTAGGCAGCACTTGACATCCGAACTGCTCGACTGGATCACTGGCTGGCTGGCCCTCCAGCGTGTCGTAAAACAAGTGTTTATGGAGCGCGCACGCACTTGTGACCATGTGGACGAAACTGACACCCGACTATCCGCTTCGTGGGCTATTCACTTGGATGCGCTCTCTTATCGCAATCCGTCCATCAAATCGTCACCATCAAAACCCGACCAGCTACAAGGCAACTTGGGTAACGATCGTAAAAAAAACCCTAAAACCCTGAAACCCTACACTTTGCTAGGGAGCAACTTCGGTCCGGGATCGAGCAAACAAACAATCGTTTTGTTCAGTCTCGAAGCCAAGCAGTGAGTAGCGAACAAATAATGAGCATCAACAGGATCAATTAGCAGCCGTTGTTGCCTTGTTGCTGGTTGGTGCTACTCCATGACAGGCAAGATTTCCCTCAAGAAGCCCTAAATCATTTATCTTATCTATCAACTGCAAGGAAAATCTTCTTCCACTTCGTTTCTTCGTTATCCCCTTGTGCGTTGAGGACGACAAAAATAGCATCGAAAGATCCCTTCGTGCCAAAAAGGTCATGCATTTATGGGTGATAAATGCGTAATTGGGTTCTCTACAGCCAGAACGTGGAAAAGGAAAAGAGGAGGATCTTTTGTTTGTTTTGCCAGGCAAAAAAGAACCAGACTTGGATGGCATAATACTACGATCATCTTACGAACCTCTCTGTGCAGCTATGCCACATGGGAAATAGAGAAGGGTCCCCTGCAAAGATTTTTTGTGCAATGCAGAAATGGAACAGAAATAGAAATGACGACACTGAATAAATGCACCTTGCTCTGGAAGGAACTCAACGATCCGTTTTAACGGGCGGATTTTCCCTCCAGCGAAAGAATCGAACGACACCATCTGTCAAACTGGTAATTATAATCAATTTTAAATAATTATCTCCAAGCTTCATTTAATTCATTCGGTCCCCTTTCGGCAAGGCGGAGTAGATTCACCTCAAACTGAGTCATTGCACTCCTTCCAATTCTTCGGGCCTTAACTCGGTTGGGGAAATCGAAATTGTGGCATACAAAGCGTGGGCAAAGTAAAGGAAGAGCCTTTATGGTCTCGGACTCGATTTAATCACCTCGATGACGATGACGACGACGACGACGACGACGACGACGAAGGTGATTGGGATGTGGATAATGCCAAACGAAGAAGACCGAAAATAATGATTATTGTCGAACCCTTGGAGAGACGGACAAACTGCGAGAAGGGCAATTACGAATTAAACACCTGAGCATTTTCGGAGCCCGTTCGGGAAACGAAACAAATGGGAGGAAATTACCGGAGGAAAACTGTCGGAGGAATCATGTAGTGGTTGGTATTGATTTTTTTTTCGAAGAAACATTGGAACTAATTTGTTTTCCGTTGTTGAATGTTGGACAATTCGTAGGCCAAATCGAAGATAAATGAATGAACATGGTATTCTAATATGATATGCTGTATCGATCACAAAAGTTTATTTTCTAGATGCCGAACTAAATTTGCGTCAAATTGAACTAAAAATAGAAGTTATTTCCGCAAAAGGTCTGTATCTACAATTATTTGGACACCGCAAAATTTAAGTAAAGCACTAATTTCGCATTATATTTCCATCGAATTCAAGAATTCAAATCAAAGTTATTCGGAATTTGCATAAAATTTTCTACCTTTGACCTTAGCTGGAGGATGAAGGGTTGGGTTTCAACCCCCAGAAATGAAGTTGCATTTACCAAAAGAAGAAAATTCAAAATACATGGCTTTCACATGAAAAGAACTTTAATAACAGTTTCATCTGAGGTTAAGTATTTGGGTGTTATTTTGGATTTCAAACTAAATTGGAATACACACTTAATACAGATCACAGATGAAGCAACTATTGCACTATACATAAGTGAAAGTTCTTTTGGTATTAAATTGATTTCGACCAGCAGGCTGTCAAATGGTGACTTTTTAAAATTCATTTTTCTTTAACTTCTTTCCAATTAAATCTTCCCTGTTTTGCTATTATAAAATCAGCATCAAGCTGCAATTAGTGACCATGAAAACAGTAAACTAAAATGTATCAATGTTAGTTTTGTAAAATTTCAATAGATTTAACAAACTTTTTCAGGATACCTCATATCAAGATTTTGGTGATTTGTTGCTTTTGCCGAAAAGGAACGAAAGCGGAACAACCGGAACAACCGAGTGAAGGTCATATATAATAAATACGAATGCTTGAAGTATTTTTCATTTACATAAATATTTTACACATAAATAATTCATAGTAATGGGAGGGACCATCAGAGCACCCGATTGAAGCACTCTGGATGGGGAGAGCGCGAATGCCAACTCCCCATTGCTAACAGTTTGTGAATAGAGAGTGGGCTCTTCTCCCCGCCCATTGGGGCATCCTCATGTTAGATAGGTTGTTCTTTTGACAAATTATCCAATCTTGTTTATAAAAGGAAATTCTTTATATTCCTGTAGAAACTTATAAGTGATGTTGCCTATCGATCCACCAAACCCGTTTTTGGCCCTTCATACAATGGCATGATTATGATAATCAGTGGTAGTCTAACAGAGAGGAAAGCCTATTGCTGTCGGACTTAGTTTTCGTGCTACAACGAGTGGGGTAGTACATATCATGCGTCATACACAAGAGCAAATTGCTTGCCAAACAAGATATTTTTTGGGAAATTTCGATGTCTGTTTCGAACTGAAATGCTCAACTTTATCATTTCTGGCAATAGCAGAATAGCAAACCAGACCTGGATGCTACTTTCGCTAAACTTCATCAATTATTCGCTGTACAAACGTTGAGTCCGTAATGTTTTTCATTGCGATTTGAAACTGGTTGTACTTTATACCATTGCAACTACAAACGCTGTTATAATTTGCGAACAAAACCTGCAGACATTCGTTCTTCGAGAGCTACCGTTTGAAAAGCGATATTCGGATTTTCCTTTAATTTGAATATAACATACCTATGTATATACCCGTTGTAATATATGTATGGAGAAAATTTAGCCATCAAATTTCAGAACAGGGTAGTGCATAAAAGTTTTGTCTCCTCAAAAAAGTCCCCATGCTAAATTTGAGCTCATTCGGACTTTGTTAAGAGGACCTCCAGAGCGGTTAAATTTTGACTTTTTTGGCCCATGCAAAAATTTTCAAGGATGTAAATGAAATTTCCGAAATCGATTTTTTGCAAAAGGTCTTAGAAATGTATGAAACGTCGAGAGCTGGTGTAAGCTTGATTTTTTTTAAGTCAACTTTCTGGGACTTGTTTCATATTGGGGGAGTGAATTCAATTTCACTTCAATGATTTGAATTCAACTGCTGTGATATTCATGGTAATCGTATTGAAACATGTTTTTGTCATATTTGAAACTGCTGGCATATTATATTTGATATTTCAATAGGGTGATTCACTATTTTTTCTATTGGGGTGGTCTTTTTTGATGAAAGTTTAAAAAAATTAGAATTTGAATGGAACATAGAAGATAATCGCATTGACACATCTCTTAAATAATCATTAGCCATTGTCAGCATGTAATATGTAATACTCCATTAGGTTGGCCCGCTTATTATCCATAAGAGTGGGCCGTTTTGTCGAAAAAAAAGAATTTAAATGGGATATTGAAAGCAATAGTATATCTACACCTCTTTTATCATCTTAGGCCATTTTCTCTATGAGATTCATCAGGGTTTGCTCACTTTTATTCCTCTAGGGTAGTTCTTCGAAAAACAATTGAGAATTGGAATGGAATAGTGAAGACAACAGTATTTACTGTGTCTCGTATTGCACTGTTAACTTGTTGTTTGCAATATTTCATTAGGTTGATTTCCTCATTTTGAATCAGTTGGAAATTTAAAATATAACAAAATATTCCCTACAACTCTAACTAATGAACATCGTTCATATAGTTTCAAACCATGTTTCTTGGTTGGCATGCAACACCTCAAAAGGACTTCATTTTCATTATGATTTTATTTGTATAGGAACCCCCCTTTTAAACGAAGGAGGTGTCTCGATCCATCATGAGAATTTTTTCCGGTGCCAAAAAAACCCGGCATTCACATTTTCATAACAATAGCGATAATCAATTAATAAAGCTACAATAGCGATAGCGATAATTAACTAATAATGTTTGGTTTAAATTTGTGTTTAATTTGTAAAAGAGCCCTTCCAAAAACCTCCAAATGCCAAATTTGGTTCCATTTGCTTGTTTAGCTCTCGAGTTATGCATACTTTTGTGTTTCATTTGTATGGGAGCTCTCCTCCACAATGATGGGAGGGGTCTCTTATTTTAAAAAGAACCTTCCCCGGCCCCAAAAACCCCTGCACCTAAATTGTCACGCCGATCGGTTCTATAGGTTCAGACAGACAGAAATTCATTTTTATATATACATAGATTGTTAACATTTGATCTGGGATTTCATTGATTTCATTGGAGTGGCTTACTTGTTTCTATAAAGATAGTTCTTTATAAAAAAAAATTAAAGAAATCCAAAATTGTTAACATGTGTTTGTGATATTTCATTAGAACGATTAAATACTTAATTTTCCATTAGGGTGGCCTTTTAATTTGGAATGAGGGCTAAGCAAGCTTCGGATGCAAGTGAACGTGCTGTAAGTTATTTAGTCGGTAACACGAAAAGGTGATGGCCCCACTGTAGCGAGTGTCAAAGCGTAGCGAGTACGTGAATAGCTAGTTCGGAAGGAAAGTCGTTGTATATGGCGCCGTATTTCACTGCATGCGAAGAGTTTTTATGGAAAAAGTGCGTCACAGTGTTTCGGTAATTAATTGTTGGGTTTCAAACAACTGCGGTCGTAGCGTGGTATCTATTGTTTCAATAACATATTGTTTGGTGGCGTTACATGATCCATACTATGAATATCCGGGATGATGTGAAGTGTGGAATAATGTTTGGTGCTGTGCAAATATGGAAAAAAACGAGCATTAAAATGTAGACAACAAATGACATGACTGGAACCGGGCCGAGAACAACAAACAAATGTAGATGGTATTTGTAGTAGGTGATGAAGAGTGATGTGAGATTCCTGTTTCTTTAACAGTGCGCGCGTGTATGATAGAAAGAGACCGAAAGAAGTAGAGAGAGAGAGAGAGAGAGAGATAGAAAAAAAGATAGAGAGAAATAGAGAGAGTGAGATAAAGATCAAGAGAGAGAAAGAGGGAGATATAAATAGAGAGAGTGAAAGATAGAGAGAGAGAGACAGAGAGAGAGAGAGAGAGAGTGATAGATAGAAAGAGAGGAAGAGAAAGAGAGAAAAAGAGCAAAAGCGAGAGAGAGAGAGAGAGAGAACTACTCCATTTCCTGATACATTCAAGAGAGGTCGTGAAGTTCTCTGCATCTTCTCTTTTATGTGTTAGACTAGCTATTACGCGATACTTATTTGATTTTCTTTTTAATTTCTTTTTTTTCTATTAAAATTGTTCTTCAGCTTGTATTCGATAACACAAGCTTCCATTCCGCTGATAAGAAGTATAGCATTCCTAGGCTGCCTGAAAAATCCCTTTAATTTCCTACAGATGGCGTTGGTAATCACCAAAGTGAACCAACTCCTTGAATGATGGCTGTCAAAATTTCATTCATTTCTGTCCACGCATTCATTAGTGAGAACAGTGAGAAGGGACCGTTCAGCAAGTTTTTTTTTTCAATGGAGGAAAAATCCGAGTTTCGATTCTTGATTAAATACTATTTTCTACGCAAGAAAACGGCTGCCAATGCCAAAGCAAAACTGGATAGGAATTTGTCAGACTCTGATCCGTCGATTAGAATGATTCATAAGTGGTTTGCTGATTTTTGTTGTGCCTGTACGAGCACCGTTGACGCACCGCGTTCTGAACGCCCAAATGAGGTCACTACAACAGAGAACGTCGATAAAATCCATGATTTAGTACTGGAGGATCCAAAAATGAAATTGAGAGCTAGCTAAGGCTCTAGGCATCTCAACGGAACGAGTTGTCAACATCATGCATTCCGTTTTGGGTATGAAGAAGCTCTACGCGATGGGTGCCGCGTTTGCTTACAATGGACCAAAAACGCATTCTTGCTACAACCTCTCAGGAAAATTTGAGCAAGTTTACACGCAATCCGAAGGAGTTTGTGCGCCGATTCATAACCATGAATGAAGCTTGGATCCATTACTACACACCGGAGTCATCGCAGCAGGCAAAACAGGGGGTTTCATCGGGTGAAAGTGCTCCGAAGCGCCCGAAAACGCAACAATCGGCGGGAAAGGCTATGGCCTCCGTGTTTTGGAGTACTATTCGGATGGGATAAAAAAATTAGAAAAGCGCTGGACTCGCTGTATCGACTTAAAACAAGAGTATGTTGAGAAATAAAACCGAAATTGGCAAAAAACATGTTGTGAGTGGCCCCAACATCCATGCTGTTGGGGTTAATCGATTCTCAAAATCCATGTTTGAAAGTATTCTTAGCAAACCACCCAAGTATTCTTTAGTAAACCAACACCCCAAAGTATTGAAGTAAACCACCCACACTTGTCAGTGGCCCCAACAGCATCCCGACTGTTTGTTTGACTGAATTTGAATAACTTTAATGTGCATCTCCGTACAGAGAATAAATCGGGAACATAGTTAAGTATCTTATTCGCTGCTGACGTCAGTTGAATTAAGCACACCGTTTAACAAAACGGATCCTGTGCAAACCCAATATTCAACATCCCAATGATTTCAGAGGATTTCTCGGCGTACTTCAAAGCGGGTATCATATCAACATATTCCTTACCATTTCCTACTTGACCTGCATTCGAGCGAGTCCGGCGCCTGTATGCGCCTTAGTTTGGGATCACCAGTGTTTGAAGAAGTATGCTAGTCCGAAGCATCATCTCTGTGTAATAACAGCTGACTTGCGAAACTTTACAAAGGTGAAACAGTTCGGTGTCCTCGTCTCATACAAACTCCGCTTATCGATCATCAGCTTTCATTTCTGTTTTGCACCATCTGTGCAAGCTCAGATTAAAAATTTACTGTAACTGTAACTCCGGCGACCACAAAAGTTCAACTTAGTGGACGCAGTGGTTCTACGCTCCAACAAAAAAAAAAACTCCGGCGACTCTTACGATTGAGAACCATTAAATGTTGCAATGGTCTTAGTAACAAAAGTGCTAGTAACAAAAGGGAGAGGAAAGGAATTTTGATATTAACAAAATTTATGTTGCTAGTTATTGGTACCAAGTTACATCTAATTTTTTTAAATGTTTTTCGTTCATGCCATATCTTGCTTTGCATTACAATTTACTTTTTTCAAACTTTGAATACATATTTTGGCATTTTCATATCCTTTTACTTTTGCTATTCGACTGGGTAACATCAGTTTCCATCAAGGATTCCGGAAGGACTACAGCATAGCACAATTTTTCAAGTATCATGACTGCCTTGTTTCATGCATTTCTAAGACCTTGGCTTAAAAAAAAAACGATTCCAGAAATTTCATGTATGATTTTCCATGGGTAAAAAAAGTCAAACTTTGACCGCTTTAGGGGTCCACTTAACGAAGTCCGATTGAGCTCAATTTTAGCATGGGGACTTTTTTTGAGGAGACAAAACTTTTGAACACTACTCTGTTTAGAAATTCTAAAAGTCGATTTTGGCTGGCACCTGTTAAAAGCGTAGTGTACTTTGAGTCCGAGCTGACGTGTTTTTCTCCTGTCTTTTTAAAAATGATTAAAAATGATTTTAATTATTAAATTACCTATAAATATAGTCCTATAGCGTGAACGATTTGATTAGAAATGTTAGAATTGATGTTTTAATGTAAAGAAGGCAAAGTGAAAACATAGTTTTAGTGCAAAAATGGAAACTAAGAGCGAGACAAGTATGTAAACCTTTTTTTTTGTATCTTTATTAGAGTGGCTTTCAGCCTCCTGGGCTGGTTCGCCACTTAAAGTATACCTAATCTTACTTTAATTGTTATGTTTTGTAATATAATGATATGTTTTGTATACACGCGTGGAGTAACGATTATGATGTAGAAGAAGATGTTCGCTCATCACCTTGAGGCACCAAGAGTGGACGGTAATGTTTTTGCTAGAATGAAAGATGTGAAGAGAAAGTGTTGAAAGTTCCGTCAGTGTGCGGCAGGTTGGAAATTTAACAGATGTTTGAAAATTGAGCGAAAGGGCATGGGTGCAGTGGTACTCGAACCAAGGACGTCATCTTTTGCCTAACATCCCACTGCGGGGTAGGTCGAGGCTCGGACACACAGGCCACCTCAACAGGCTCTCTCTTCATATCTTTCATTCTAGCAAAAACATTACCGTCGACTCTTGGTGCCTCAAGGTGATGAGCGAACATCTCCTTCTATACCTTATCTTGCCGAGCAACAAAAGGAAGTAAAGTTGATTTCCAATTGTTCAACCATTTTTTAGTGTTATGGCTCCCAAAAAGTGTAAAACTGTGGATTAAATAGTGATATTTACAGTCATTGAAAAAATAGAAAAAAATACTAGTTCCGTTTTGCGCATAACTGGAAAAATAAATGGCGTATAATGGAGTACCGGAAAGCACAGCTGATCGTAACGCCATATTGGAGAGAACGGAAGAAAGACGGAGTGGACACATCTCACTACTCCCCAAAACTATTGGTTTGAGTTTAATGCAGATAAGTACTACTTTCATCAGTTAACTTGTTTAATATTTTCCAAAAATACCGAAAAGTTTCCAATGCGCCATTAGTAATTAATCATTAACAACTAAATTGGGCAGATGAGTTGGATTTTGTGGACGACGATGCGTCATGGCTCTTGGTACTCTTAGTACTGCGCTGACACCGCCATTATGCTGGAAGGAAATTATTCCTAGTGAAGGTGGTGATAGTTTGTTTGGGTGAGGCGGGGGAGGTGCTGTTAACCTCGGGTTTGCGTCAACATTTGGTATACAGAATAAAATGTTGATAGTTGCTATTGAACGTTCACTTGTGAAATGATTCAGGAAACAGCGCTGGTGATACCATAAATTTAACGTTAGAATCTTTTCCCCGCTCCTTGTTTACAAAATCAGATTCGTCATAATAATGATAATTAGAGTGACATGTTAAATACTCTGTTTATGAGCTTTAACTGAATTCAAAATACAGAAACCTGATCGAAATCTGAAGTGGTTAACAAATAAGCTCTAAAAACACGTATTTAAGCTAAGTTACAACTAAATTACTACAATATAATGTAAATATGATGAACTCAATAAAACATCCACAGTTCTTTCTAAACTTCTTAAAGGCTGTTACAATTTTCCCGAAAACATAGGTGGTCCTAAGCTGACTGTACAGAGTGTATACTTCTGCAGGTGACTCTTTTTAGGAACTCGGTCATGGAGAAGAGATTCAATTTACCAATAATGTTGAAACCTAACCACGATGTTGTGGTTCATTCTCTGAAGGTTTGAAGTAAATCTGATTAAACATGATTTTTTGCGGCCTTTTTAGATGTGTTTCTTTTTTTTAGCACAGTCTTTGATAATAATCACTTTATAAATAAATAGTATCAAGAGAAATAGTATCATTTTTAAAAGTTGCATGAAATATACAGAATATCGAGTGAAATGGAGCTCTTATTGGCATCCCATCAAAGTAAAACTAGTGTCATTTAACTCCTTAGACGTGTCATTATAGGTACATTGAGCTGTAAAAAATATGTTGTAAAACAAAATTCGTTTACTGCTCTAGAGTGCTTCATTACGCGTGTCTTACCACATCGTGCTACCACCAGCATGTATCGTAAATGCAAAAAAAAAAAGAATCAACCGTCAAACTGTAACCCTTCTCCAAACGAAGAATAACACCATCACTGCTACAACCAAGAAATTAGCGAACGCGCGTCTTTCTAGGCCAAAGAGGTCTCCGCAATAATAGCCCCGTTCTGTCAGTACTGTTGGATGCAGTGCCAGAGAGTGACTCTCTATTCAAAGGGCCATTAGCATGTATCGAGTTGTAGCTAGAGTCCCCCTTTTCTTTAACGACGCACAATTTCGCGCAACGGTCACCTCCTCGCATCGTATAAACACTCCTCGACGCTGAGACCCCTGCTCCGCCGCCCCCCCCCTTCAACCGATCCGTAATGCGCGAGGTTAAAAACCTCTTCCTTCGCGCGCGCACTCTCCGGCACATGATCGGATCAGCATCAGATCAACAAGTTTGTGCTTTTTCTTCTCTTTTCCCTGCGGTCTTCTTCCCGACTTCTTCTCCCCCTTTTTCCACGACGGATCACATCAGATCTTGATGCAAAGACGCTCGCTCAAGTTACAAACTCCTCAGCTCAGCAGCTCTTCGTCTTTCTCTGCCATCACCAACCAATCCCATTTACGATTTGTTTTCGTTGTTTCTCTTTCTGACGCGTTCGATTTTTGAAAACATAACCTCGATCTGACCATCTCTCTCGGCCACTGTTCTTGCTCTTCTTCGCTTCTTCCCCGCACGACTGCATCTGACACCACTCTGGGTTGTTGTCGTCTTTTTACGATAACGTAAAATTAAGAACCCCGCTTGTGCCAACCCCGCCAAGTCCTCGTCGTCCATCCGTCCGTCCGTCCGTATGTTTACTACCGATCACGTCAAGCAGCGATCAGCGAAAAGAAGACGCGAACGACGACGAAGATGAACCAAGAAAGCGAAATAATCGTTTTCTTCTCCGCTTCGCTGTTTCCTTCGTCGTCGTCGAACGTTGGCCATAGCCTGCTTGATGGTCGTTATCGTAGAAGATGCACGTGTTCAACAAAACTGGTTCTGGTCGTCGTCGTCGTCGTCGTCTCCATCCCTTCCTCCTGCGTTGCGCGTAATCCAGAAGGTTCAGACCCCTTATCCATCCATCCATCCATCCATCCACAGGGTCCAGGGAGAAAGGGTCCCTATACTGTTGCAACTGTGCCTGGCTGGCTGGCTGGATGATGATGATGATTTTATTTCTGTTTACGACAACCCGCGATGGGACGACGCGCAAAATTATAGTTCAGAGGTACCACAATTGGGTGGAAGATGCACACTCGTTTTCTTTCGGGCACAGGAGGATTGGGAACAAGAAGGATCACTTTGAAGAAGCAAGAAGAAGCCAGCGACCGATTGCCGGTGGAACCGTTCGAGCGTGAACACGGCTGGACATGATAGGGCTTTCCTCGGTTCGGACTTGTTTTAGGATGTGTGCAGCGCTAAGAAATGAATCCGAGACCGGATCCGAGCGAGTGGGGCTAATTTGGTTTCGGGTTTCAAGGGCTCCGCTGCTTCTGCCGTGGCTTGTTGTTTTACCACGCCAAATTGGGGCAATTTTCGGACTTGGAGTCGGACGTGCATCGAACACGATCTGACCTGCTTTCGTGGCTGCGTGGGTTTGCTAATGGTGGCCACGGGTGTTGGCTTGGCGGTGCAAATTTGGTTCGGAAAGATTTGCGGGATAAATTTCGAGTTACGTGACACGAATGTGATGAGTGAAGGCACAACCGTTACCTGTGAAGTTTCGTACCCTGGTGGAAAGGGCAAGATAGCCATAAAACGTCTTCATCCATTATTGGTGGGACAATGAACGCAGTTTGACGGGGCACCAGGTGGACGCTAACTGCTATGAATTATTAATGACCCAACACAACACCTTGGCCCGTGGCATTGGCTAGATGGGGTGGGTGTGGCTGACATGGGAACACTATGGGGCTCTTGTTGCATAACGAAACTGTACTTTTGCGGAATGACCTGCTGATGCGGGAAGTCGTATTGACACTCACATGCAGGTTTGCCACATTATTTTACGTTCCCATCTCTAATTTTACTAATATAATCTTTTTTATCTGTGTTAGACTGCAGAACATCTTGGCAAAAATGATTGCTTCAATCATTGTTTTGCAAAAGTAGAATACACACTTTTGAGGTGCCTGAATGGTGCATTAGCATTCTTTTATATAATAGCGATCATTGCACTTAAATCCAGGGATGCCAGATACTTATTTTTAAAATATCTGTGATACAAATTTGAAATGTCTGGGAATGTCTATATAAGTCTGTTGTAATATTTTTTTTTACAAAATTAGACTTCTTTCAACGAAAAGACGTAATAAGAGAGCGAGTCATGTCATTTTAGCTATATGTGTGATTATTTAAACGTTTCTGTATCTTTTTCTTCGATTGTATGTTTCCTCCTAAACTTCAGGCAAAATTCCTCATGAACTGCCTGGCAGTCACTTCTTATTTTCTTCGACATTCACGTTCAAGAACCCTACCTTACCCTCTAGAAACATTTGGTAAGTTTTTTTTTCCTGAACATAGTTACTTTCTAAACTTCTGATAAGTCCCATCCTGAACTACGAGGGAAATTTCCGCCAATCTTTGGGAATGTACTCTCCAGAATTTCTTGGAAAATCTTATTGAAGTTGTAAGAAGTTTCTTCCTGAACTTATGAGAAGTTCTTTTCTGAACTTCCGAGGGGAGTATTTGTCCTTGAATTTCTGAGAAGTTCCTGCTTGAACTACCAGAGAGCTCCCCAAAGTTTCTTCCTAATTTATCAGAAGTATCTACCTGACCTTCTAGAATTTTCTGAACTTTAAGAAATTCTCATTCTGAAATGCTGGAATGTTCGATTCGAACCTTTAGAGAAGCTCTCTAGTACTTCTGGGTAGTTCCAACTAAACTTTTGGTCTCTTCGGAACTTCTGAAAAGACCTCTTGTGAACTTCTGATGAGTTCTTAACAGATTTTTTGGAAAAATTCTTTCTTGATCCTGCAGGTAGTGCCCTCTCTTGTAAGTTTCTTTCTGAAATTCGGGGGAGTTTTTTCTTGAGCTTATTCTTTCCAAACTTCTCATTGGTCCTATCCTGAACTGCGAGGACATTATTATTGAAACTTTGGAAAAGCCGTCTTCAAAATTCCTAGGAAAATTTCCTTATATTTGCTCTTGAAGTTTCTTCCTGGACTTCTGAACTTTTGGGAAGTTTTCTCCAGAATTTTGAGAAAGTTTGTTCTGAAACTATTGGGAAATTCGTGCTCAAATTAGAAAGAAGTACCCCCAATGCACCTGTAAAGATTCATTCTGTTCTCTCCCTGGTCAGTTTCCGTCTAAAATTTGGGGCAGTTTTTTACTGAACTTCTGGGAAATTCAATCTTGAATTTCTGGGAAGAACTCCAAAACCTCTGAAAAGTTCCTAACTTCAAAGAAGTCCTCTTCCCTCCACTTCGTCCTGAAGCTCTGATAAGTCCTCTCCTGAGTTCTGTCCTGAAGTCCCGGTAAGTATGATCTTGAACTTTAGTAATGTTCGGTCGTGAATTTTTGATGGTTCTTCTTGCTTGAACTGCTTGCTCCCAATACTTCTGAGAAGTTTCTACCTGACCATCCGAGAAGCCTCTTCCTCGGGAATTATTTTCCTTGAGCTCTGGGAAGTCGTCTTCTAAACTTTCCAGGATGTCCCCTAAATTGTGGGTCTATACTTTCTAATTTAGGGATATATTTCTAAATCCCTAGTACAAATGTACTGAAATTATGCATTTAGTAGTACTTTGGAAAATTCAGAGTTTCAAGATTTATTTGAATAACTCAGAACTTTTTCTGTTGTTCTGTTCCCCGAGTAGCAAACAACTGGGTTTTAGAACAACAAACTCAGCAACCCCTTTTTACGGTAAATTTCTTGACTTTTGTTGTGACTTAATGGTAAAGGACCAATATTACCAACGCTTTGACAATAATTTTTCACATGGGATTGAACCCTATCATAAGTAGGGACTCCATGTTAACCCGGATAAGGGCTTATACGATACTTATCTCCGGGCTTATTGTGTCTCCATGCGGCCCACCGCTATCATTTCTTCAAGGATTTCTACTTTAAATGATACCTACGATATTTAAAAAAATATTTCAACAAAGCTTCTTACCGTATCTACAATACTGTTTAGATCCTTGTACGTTTTAAATCCGAAGTTCAGAGAATACCTTTATATGGAATTTAAAAAATATTTCAAATATCTGTAAAAGTCTGCAACATGAATAAAATGTCTGCTAAATGTCTGCATTGCTAGAAAAGTCTGCAACAAAACTGAAAAGTCTGCAAATTTACAGACATGTCTGTGAATATGGCATCCCTGCTTAAATCTAAGGTTTATTTTTCATTAGGGCGAATCTAACATTCAGAAATTCTCTCTGGTTGCGATCCAAAGGCGTAGCCAAGAGGCCGTTGCCCCCCTCCATTACTTTCAATTTTTAGAATTTTAATGTTTGCTTTAATTTTTTATTATTTAGTGTTAATGTTTGATAAATTGCCCCTTTGCCTCAATGCAAAAGCGCTAAATTACTTCGATTTTGTGATAAGATCTTGCAAAAAGTAGACATGCAAGAATTTTTTTTTTATATAGACTAAAATATTTATAACACTCTTTTCCATTTAATCGAGAACCCAACCTAGCTAACCTAACGTATCCAAATAATTATCTCTAACCTGCATTGAGAACTTTTAGACAAGCATTGATTGCTTTTTCCCCGCTAGCTGAAAGTTGAAGAAGCTATGCACAATTCAATTTTCAGTTCTTGGCAAAAACCTGAATATTTAAACCAATGTTTCAGCTTTCGGAAGCCAAATAATACTTGATTAAGAAGCATAATTCTAGGTAAAAAAGTGTATCAACGAAAAATGTTTGTATGAACTATTCGTGATATGGGCCAAACCCAGGGGTTAGTCACTGTGCAACGTTGTGTTTGTGTTTCAGTGTGTTGTATGGTGTTTCTGTGTTTTAACATATCTGGCAATACTAGAGTTGAAAATTGATGCTAATTGCAGGTCAAATAAGGAAAGGAAATTTCATAAAAAAGGATACACCAACGCGATCCTACGTTAAACTTACGGTTATATCCTACACTGAACCAAATAATCTTAAGAATTTCATAAGGTTCAACTTATGAACGATGCTTTGGAATTTCATAAGGCTGAATTATGAAAGGATTTTGTTCCACTCGAAGTTGTCGTTGTAAGCCTTTAAGCTTTCCATATTACAAGTGTTGATATATACTAGTGGGCAAGTTACTGGACCGATATCCTCAACAACCAAGGTTCGAATTCAGGTTGCTCCATATTTTTATTTTTTCAACATCATTATATTTCATAAGATATATTTATGAGATTCATACTGGTTTCTTATAGCACATAATCATAATGCAATCTTATGAATATTGAAAGTTTATTTCGCTGAGTGTAGATATAAACTACCTCAATTTTTTTCTTTTACAACAGAGTGCACTTTCAGTGAGTTTTAACTCTTTTAAGGAAGTGCGAAATGTAGCTTAAATCTAGGGCTGATGAATATTCGTCAGACCGGTGTCCGGCATCCTTGGTATTGCTGACAGAGATTTGATGGGCAGCTCGTCGTTAGGGTATCCACATACTGATGACGGAGTATGGTGATTGTTGTAGAGCTGAAAGGTTTGAAGAACTTCAGGGCGCAGTACCATTGGTGGCTTCGCTCTATCTTACCTAACAGAAGGCTGGCTTGGCCAGACCGAAGTCCACAATCTTTGGCGTGGCTGGCAAGAAGCTAATAAACAGCTTGTCGTTTCGAAAACCACATAGCGATGACGGAGTGTTCACCGGACTGAGGTTCAGTACCTCTGGTACGGCTGACGGGGAACTGATGAAGAGCTCGGCGTTCCAGAATCCATTTAACGATGACGAAGTGTGGTAAAGGTTGCAAAACTGGAAGGTTTGTAGAACATCAGGGCGCAGTACCGTTGGTGGCTTCGGCCAGACATATACAACTCTTTCTTACCTGATAGAACGCTGATTTTCGCCAGACCGAAGTCCAATACCCTTGGCTTTGACGATGACGGAGTGTTGTAAAGGCTTGAGTTCACCAGAAAAAGTCCAAAACCCTTGGTATGGTCTGGCATTTTTTAAGGAAGATACCTGGAGATTTGATCCTTCAAGTGTTTTCTCAGAATAACTTTTATGGACCAAGAACATTTTGACATCTCGGTGGAAGTTCGTTGTACAGTTTGCTGCCAATAGACACCAATTTTCTCCTGCCATACTCGGTGTATGCCCTCGATAGCGCTAAGTGTCCTTCCCGTCGTGAAGCTCGATTCCGAATAGTTCTCGTAAGCAAGATGTTATGGTGCGTTGAATTATCTATTAGGATTTTTTGAACTAACGAAAGGATTTGCTGTTCACAGAGCGCTCTAATCGGCATGATAGAGGCGTTAGCTTGTTAAGCTAAGTTTACTTTTGAGGTTATGTGTGCGAACCATTTCATATTGGAATCTAGCATTAGGCCAAGAAATGGATACTCCAAAACCTTCTCAATTTCAAATCCGTTAACCCCCAGTGGATTGTGAGATGGAAGGCATTTCCATGGCGAGTGGAAGATCATATATTTCGTTTTACTCAAATTCAACGAAAGGAGGTTAACTTTGAAGAGCTGAAGCAAGATTATGTCCTCTTTTATTTGACGGTGCAAGTCCTCTACAGTTTCACCACAATAGCAAATTGATGTGTCGTCAGCAAATAGTCGAACTTTTCCTTTCAGTTGTAGCTTGGATGGGTCGATAATGACATAATGGGCCCCAAATTGCTCCCATGGGGAACTTCAGTTGTTACTGACGATGAAGTGCTTCTTTATCCTCCGATAGTTACAAACTGGTTACGATGGTATCAAAAGCTTTTTTAAGATCGATGAACAATGCTCCGCCCAGCTGTTTGTGGTCCATAGCACCAGATCGCAGCATGCTGTCAATGGACTAGAACCACACCGAAACCCGTATTGATGATTGTAGATAACGTGAAAGCGTTGCGTAAACTCAATCAACCTAGTAGCCAACAGGTTTTCGATCAACTTATCAAGCACGGACATACAAGAAATTGGTTTGTAGTTGTTCACGTCGTGCCTAACACCTGCTTTAAAGATCGGAACGACTCGAGCTTGTTTCAGGCAGTCTGGATACTGGCCGGTGGTAATGGATCTGTTAAACACGTCGGTTATCAGCTTGGCGAAAAATTGGTGGTGTTGTTTAACGAAGGAAGCAGCCCAAGGAACATTGCTGGTTTTATCATGGTTTTATAGCATTCTTGAAGTCTAATTCATGCTCTTCAGAACCCTCATAAAACTAAAATTGTTACTTGGGAGGTATATTATCGGGTCCAGAGGCATTGTTGATATTCAAATTGTTGATTTCGATAGTAACTTCGTTGATAGAGGTTGAATTTGTGTATAGAGAGTTCACTTGATTGACCATCGTTCCCAGCTTATGGATATTACGATCACCATCAATACGCGCCGCTAGGTTTTTCCCAATATTGCAGAAGTGATTATTCATTATATTGTAGATTCGCGCAATATCGGTGGTTGACTGGTCACCGTCTATGATTGATGTAATTTGGGGCTCTTTTTGATGCTTCCCCAATACTTTATTTATAAACTTCCAAGCTGTTTTCGAGTCGGCTGTCTCTAATATTCTGCTGTAATAATGCTTTTTACTTTGAGTTGTTTTTCCACTGAAGTAGTTTTGATAACCGTGCAAGTGACTCTTTGAGTGATGAGTCGTTAGGGTGACGACGATGTCTCTTGCGACGATGTTCTCCTTCAACCGAATCAGTGTCATTAAATCAAAATTCATCCACGGACAGTGGCCTTTAATTTTTGCCTCCAGTGTAACAGATCTTGTGCACTCACTCAATGAAGAGTTGTACAAAGCGATCACCTGCTCGAGTCTGTCGTTCGCGTTCAATGTGGAAGATAACTGACCAACAGAGTGGAAGAAAAGCTCATTTAACCGGTCGTGATCGACGATTCATTTAAAGAAAGTGTCTCTTAATACAGCACTGTATAATTTCATATGAGAAACCACTATGCAATGATCATTGATGTCATTAATATTAATACCTTTTTCTGATTTGAACCTATTTGTACAAACAATGCTATTTGAGCCTATCACAAAATGTGATAGTGGTTTACTTTCTCCAATACGAAACGCGTCATGACCGATAGCAAAATAATGCGTTATAAAGCATCGACACAACCTTCTACAGCCGATGCTCGAAGCAAACTTTTTTTTTCGTGAACTTTCAATTTTTACAACTGTATGAATCCTGTGGAAGCTTCTTAAGAACAATCTATGCGAACCCATTTAAAATTGCGATTCAGGGATTTGTTAAAGTAAGAGTGGGTAGATGTACTTCGTGCCTTCTGGCAACTCTATGCTTCTATTGATGTTCAGACTCATTGGTTTAGAACCAACCAGGGGAGACTTGGTTCTATACCCAATGATATCATTATCCCCAATCCGCTTAATCAATTGCTATGTTTTGTGATATATTGGATGGATTAATATTATCTGAGATAAGTTAATACAGACGACATCCAAATTTTGCATATTGACAGGCAATCTGTGATGTCTCACCCAGTACCGTATAATAAGATGCTTAGAGACGGACCGGAAAATCCGATGACCTCAAAAATATTTTTTCTGTTTCTATGGGAGAAAAACGGTGTTTTTACGGTGTTGCTTTGCCCGTATATACACTGAAAATTTATTTTCTTAAGTTTGCTTTCACTCGTTTCGTAAACATGGATTTTGTACATAGAACAAATGTCTTAGGAATTGTATGAAACATTCTTAATGCTTCTCATCTGGTGAAATGCTAAAATTACACCTCTTTGTACAATGCACGAAATGAATTTCATGAAGATCAACCAATTGCTGCTTCTCTTCAATCGTACTCATACATGTTGGTATTGCTGTTCGGGTGCGCTGGAATCATTGATTTTTTTTTCAATTACATACTGAGTCGATATAGAAGATCTGTCAGTCAATCATGCAACCATCAGAGAAACGTTTATTGGTTACAACATATTCGTAGCAGCTTATATTGTTTCCGTACAATGCACGAATATTCTGTCTGTTCAATAAATGCTTCGTGTTTTAGACAGTTACGTGTGAGGCATTGAGTACGAAGGTACCCAAGTAACCACGAGGCTGTAATAGCATGCATATATAGGGCATATGTATTACGTCTAGGTAGCTTAGGTAGCTTCTTGAAAAGTAAAAATCGATTTACACCAAGTACAACGAAAAGATTTGTTAGTCCTATCTTCGATTTCGTAATAAAACGAAATTTAATTTCCAGTGGGGATGAGAGGGTCGTAGTGGAAAAGTACATTTTCAATACACTGTGAACAAATTTGGTGGTTATCCTATACAAAAATCCAACGCGACAGTCTAGATCCGCTAGATTTTAGCATGATTGCTATTTAATGCGGTTCGATTTTAAAACATGTAGAAAACCTAAGGTTTGTTAAATCCTTTTTGTTTTTTTAAATTTCAGAACAAACAAACAAAATTTGACGGGTATTATAAAGTACTTTGGGTAAGCGTAGAAATAATAATCCTCCCGTTGTTCAGGCAGATTGTCACAAGTGAGGGCTCAATTTCTGCTCCAGCCGGTGGAACTTGAAAATGTCCGTACTCAACTGAGTCCACCGAGCGTTGAGTTTTCCGTTGAAGACAGTGTAATTCTTTCTCTCTTATTCTCTCTCTCTCTCTCTCTCTCTCTCTCTCTCTCTCTCTCTCTCTCTAACGCAATTCTTGAAAGCATTCTGGAAAATGATGGTTTTCTTGAATACATCATTCTTCTTGTCATAGCCCAGGCCAACTGCGTAGTATGTGCCGCAGAGAGGATTCCAAGAAATAAAACGATTCCAGAAAGATCTAAAATCGCTCTACTACTTTGAATCAAGGGAAGGAAGAAAGCTTGGACCTCCCATACCAAACGCTTCCATGTAGAGTTAAACAGTGTGATAATTTGTACTTAATCGTTGTGAGCATAGATGCTAGGAAGATTGAGATCGAAGTAGGTCGCGCTCCGGGACTGACGTGTTTGTGCTTCGCTGCTTGTTTTATCTGCAAATTTTCGAGAAAATTAGATATTTAGTGGAAATTATTGTGTAGTGTTGAACTTTTCATCTTGATAATGATTCGGTCACTAAAGAGTTGATTGCGGTCCAACACGAGGCATTCGACTGGTGTAAAAACAAAGTGTCCCCGGTGCAGACGGAACCCCGAACATACAGCCTTGCGGCGACAGGAGGAGCTCGAGTTCACCCGCGTCACTCGGAGATGTTTGGTTAATGGTCGTGGAGCGTTCATGGTCGACCATCTCCTTAAGAACAGAATGTTATCTGGAGGGTACGCGGACCTGCTCTGGTTGCTCGATGTTACAACCACAGCAATGGAATGTTCTGGAAACCCGGGTGAGCTCTTTCCATTTTCTCCTTTTGTGTCCCATTCCAATATTTTTTGTTTCGATATGTATGTATATGTATGTGTATGTACACTCAGTGGCATGGGAGAGGCCGAGCGGGGTTTTGTTGGCGGAAGACTCCATGTTCAGCCTCCTGTAACTTTGTTAATTGTCAGTGTTTTTGGATGAAGGTTTGACAGCATTATGCAAAATGTGTGAACCTGGTGTGATCAGGGTTTCATGTTGATAGGGTTTATAGATTTGAGGTTGTCGTGGCATGTGTGAGGGGAGTCATTTTTGGACGTGAAGATTTCAAGGGTCCGTGTTTCTGTGAAGGGTTTGGGTGGCATATTGGAGGTTTCTTCGGGGCTTGTAGGGGTGCGGAGGATTGTGTGGGCGGGATTTGAACTGTTTCCATAGGATGGTTTGGACTGCAGCTGCGTCAGGGTTGACGTACCAGCGTGGGCATTTCCCTTTTTCACCCGATGCTGACCTTGCTGAGGTGTCGGTGCGGGGAGGAAGCCGAGGTGAATTTTATTAATAATACTGTATAACACTGTATACGTAGTTTTCACAAACCAATTCATACTGAATGCCATATTTTCAAAGTTCTTCGTGGGTTACACTAGTTGTTTGGGATATTTCACGCGTAACAAATCATGTATTAATAAGATGAATTCACCTCAGCTTTTTTTTTGCACCGATGTTTCAGCGGGTCAGTATCGGGTGAGGGGGAGGTGCTCGTGTTGGTGTGTCAACTTTGACGCCAGCTGTGGTCCAGACCGCTTTGTGGAGGTAGTTCGGGTTTTGTCCACATTGTTTTCTGTGTTTTTGTAGGCTGTGGAAAGTTTTTTAATGTGCTACCTGGGTCCTTCACAGAGGTGCGGATTTTTTGGGGTTGCTGTGTCCAGAGATGGCTTTTTTCACATATGTTGTGATAGCTTCGGGTCTGTAAGTTTTGTCGGCATGGGGTTTTGATCGCATAGGGTCTATACATTAGTTATTAAATTGTCAGATTTTCATTTGGAAGTATTGATGGTTGACGGGGAGACAGGAGGTTGAACAACGTGGTTTGTGGGGAGCAGGGTTTTGCTCGGCTTTTTTTTTTGCTACTCAGTGTATGTGTATGTTTGTGTATGTATACATGTGTATGTATGTGTGAATATTCATTTAATTTTAAAATGCATAATATATCATATATATATATATATGATCACATCACATATCAAGGTGAATCCTGATCCATCGAGCCCTACCATACTAACATAGAAAAACCTCCTTCCTGTGACCTTTGTGGGGATGCAGAGGTAAACACGGTCCCTAATCAGCAAAGGTCACACTAACTTTCCTTCCCTATTCCCAACTGATTGCAAGGACGTGGCCGGCGCCGTTATTGATTATTAAAGAAATTAAACTGAAACGTGAACAGTGAGAATGGTCGGTTACTCCCAGCCCCATTCAGTTGATTCATTGTGCAATTTCACTGATTCTGATCAATCACGGAGTAGCAACTATCGATACGTGCAGCCAGTCAAGCTAAGCTAAGCTAAGCTAAGCTTTTGCCCGTTGGTGAACCTTTGGCATTTGAATCACAGGCCTGGCAATAATTGCCAAGGTTATAGTGCCTTATCTCGCTGACTGAAATTGAGATTGAACTTGAAAATTAACATCATAATGCATTTAGTTGTAGTTATAAAATAGTTTTATAATACAATTAGATTTTCTCTCTCTATCTCACCCCTCTCTCTTTTTCTCTTTCTTTCTTTCTCTCACTCTCACATTCCTCACGCAACATTCAT
The DNA here is from genome assembly GCA_034211315.2 of Aedes japonicus. Lineage (NCBI taxonomy): Eukaryota > Metazoa > Arthropoda > Insecta > Diptera > Culicidae > Aedes > Aedes japonicus. The sequence continues at coordinate 118,556 of JASCZW010005479.1, read as the reverse complement.
ATAAAATTGGATCGGTTTGGGTTATAATAGTTGGAAAAATAAAAATGAAGGATGAAATTTTAATTCTTAGATTAATCCTTTTCCTTGATCCACAAGAGGAATGACTTTAATTCAAGAAACTATTAAAACAAAGCAAACGGCTATAGAGAAAAATTATTCTATGGCCAGAGGCCTCCCTAAGCGGACCCTTAGGGTCCTACTCCTTTAACAAAACTCTAGCCCTTAATTCCTTGTCAGCATCTGTCCTGAGTAACACTTTACGATAGTTTGATAGTTCTGATCCATAGCTAAATAATATTTTGTTAAAGTTAGTGCTCTGATCACGGCTGTCGTATAGAACACACATCTAAAATAAAGTAAATATTTAAATTTTTTGCACCTTAAACATCAGACCTCACAATCATGACCAAAACACTCGTCCTTCTAATGAAGCGTACAATAACATTATAAATGATGCCAAATATACAGGTGTATTTGACGTCCAATCGATGACAATTAGAGAATAAACAACAATGAAAGAATTGCCAAGCAAATGAAAACTGCACCTTAAGTCGTTTCCCTAAATCATTAATATCAGGTATTTGTAGCTTGTTACTAGCTCGTCCAAGAGTGAATTGCAGCTAGATTCGCCCGTATCACACCTCTTTCAGTGCCTTGAAATAAACGTACTACAACGTGGCAATATAAAGAACGCAGATTGTGATACTATCACTACTGATCATCTTCTTGAGCTACCATGCGGCCTTTTGCATGAGATTAGCCCTCTCACCTTCGATAAGGTGACAACCATGATCTTCAAGAGGGCAGCTGATTTTCAACGACAGTTCATTAGTTTAAATAGTGCATTTGGACAATTTTCAGTCATATTTTCATATTAATTGCTGAAAACTTGAAGTTCTCTGACGAATATCTGTAAATTGAAGAAATACTGTAGCAATTCTATTTACTGATTAAAGCTGTAATTTTTCTTACTGAATAACAAAATTAGGATTTAGTGTTTACCATAGAAAATATATAATGTGAATTTGATGGCAAAATGACAAGCACTTAAAATTGAATAAATCTTATAAAAAACATAATTGAAACGACTAACTTTTCTACTGAATAACAGGAAAACTGCGAATAGGCGGTAGGGGTGGATAAATTTTTTTTTACATTCTGTATGTAAGACCCCTTGCAGGCACTCTAGAAAAAACTTTAAAAATAATTGGGCAAAAACCCCTTGTGAAATTTTTGAAGTTAAAAATAAAATATATGAGATTATGGAATTCGTGCATAACAATCTTGTTAGATTTCTCTAAGAATTATTTCAGGATATTCCTTATACTTTTTGGGTAGTTATTTAAGGTGTCCTCCAGGGACTTCAAAAGTTTATCACAAGAAAGTTTTTAAAAACTGTCAATGCCATGCCAGAAGCACCTCCAAAAAAAAATCCTTGGATCAATGTTTACCAACTCCTGAGCAATATCTATACAGGGTGTCAGCAAATTATCCGTACAGACTTTGTCGTTGCTTTTACACTGCATTAAGTTTGGTACAGTTGTGATTTCTAATTCATTCAAAATGAAGTTGCATGAATTGCGCACAGGTGTAATTAAAATTTTATAAAGGAAAAACTGTTTCAGTGAAAGCAAACCGGTTGATTTGAATCCGATGGACTATTCGGTATGGTCCATTTTGGAGTCAAGAGCCTGCTGGACACTAGAACATCTAAAATCGTCTCTTTTAAAGGGTTGGGAACAAATATCTGTCAAAGAAGTCGCGGCCATCGTTAATAAATTTCTAAAACGTTTGACGGCATGCATTTTAGCACGAGGCGGCCATTTTGAAGTGAACAAATAAAACTTGTAGTTTGCAAACATATTGCTATTACAAACAATACATATTTTGAATCAAACAATGAGAGATAATTTTACAACCATTTTGTTGTACGGATAATATTCGGACTCCCTGTGGAAACGCCAGAAGTAATATCTCAAGGAATGCCTGAGAAATTTTCATAAAAATTATATAAAACCTACTCAAAAAAAAATTAAAATTTCCATACATTAATTGTAATGTTATATATTCTCCGTGCGAGGAGTAACGATTATGATGTAGAAGGAGATGTTCGCTCATCACCATGAGGCACCAAGAGTGAACAACAATGTTTTTGGCTAGAATGAAAGATATGAAGAAAGTTTTGATAGTTCCGCTAGTTGTGCGGCAGGATTGGAAATGTAACAGATGTTTTTTAGGAAAATTGAGCGAAAGGGCATGTATACGAGTGGTACTCGAACCAAGGACATTTTTGCCTAACATCCCACTGCGGGGTGAGGTTGAAGGAGCACGGACTAAGTCATGCCATCAGTAAACAGAGTGCACACAATAGATCGCTAGAATAACTATACAAGCCACAGTGGTACATGAGCGTCTTCCAACCGGACATTTTTGCCTGTTGAAGTGGCGGACTTAGTCCGTGCTCCTTCAACCTACCCGCAGTGGGATGTTAGGCAAAAATGTCGCTTGGTTCGAGTACCACTGTATACGTGCCCTTTTCGCTCAGTTTTCCTTAAAAAACATCTGTTACATTTCCAATCCTGCCGCACACTGGCGGAACTATCAAAACTTTCTCTTCATATCTTTCATTCTGAGCCAAAAACGTTGTTGTTCGCTCTTGGTGCCTCATGATGACGAACATCTCATTCTACATTAAAATTTTCACACAAAATTTTTTTCATGATTTAGTCTGTCACTGTAGTGTCCAGCAGCCTGGCAACCCCATCCTATAACTAGCGTTTGACATTATACAACATATCACGGCCTTATTTTACGTTTGGCCCATCTGACGTTTGTTTCTACTTATTACGAACGCCAGAATAGTTCACAAACAATCAATTTTCTGGCGTTTGGGTGTTGAAACTTGGCTACAGGAATTCGACTGTCCGGTAGATACCTGGTAGTATCAGTGTCAAAAGTTTCCATTTGCTTCGAGACCTCATACAGGACACTGAAAGTAAAATTGTTGAAAAACTGTATTCTTAAATGTTCTCAGTTTTTTAAATTTGAGGTTTTTGAATGGACGTTGGCAAAAATCTTTGAAATCTAGGTTCATCTTAAAAATCGGTAGTTTTTATTTACAGATATATTTATGAAAAAAGAATAAAAAAAATCTTAGATAAATCTGTGCATGTGGCAACCCTGCTCACATGGGTAGTCTGTCTCTTTCCCTACACTCCCGCTTCACTTTACTCAATTTTTGTGTACAATTGTATGCTATCTCTTTTTCTCTCACGGAAATGTTACTCAATTTTCGTAAAAAGTGGATCTACTCAAAAATTGAGGTGATCCACTTTTTAACGAAAATTAAGTAACCGAGAGATAAAAAGAGATAGCATATAATTGTACTCCAAAATTGAATAAAGTGAAGCGGGAGTACAGAACGAGAATGAGACATTTACGAGGAAACTGATGAAGAATATGGGGAATTATCCACTGATATGTAAATACAATACTATTCCTCGTTTAGCGAAAAGACCTACAGAACAAGGACCAAATTAGTTTAACCAAAGAGCAGGCCGAAATTCACCATTTAAATCCCCGAATCCAGGAAAAAAAATTCCCCGCTACACGGCCAATACAATTGCCTAATAACAGGTTCACATGGAACAGTTCAATTCACGCAGCGCTATTATCGACGGAGCAAACGGATCCTGCCGGTAATGTTCCGACGAAAAAGAAAAAAAAACAAAAAGAAATAACATTCAAGAGGCACAAGGATGCATCACGCAGCGCAGCATGAAGCGTATGTTCATTTCGAAATGATTTCGTGCTGATTTTCATTTTTAACCCTCCGCACCTTTACCATTACCACTGTTTATCGGGACGAACGGTAATTGTGGTCTTGCATGATGGGAATTAAATTGTTCAGTATCGAAAAAAAAACAACACACAAAACTTCCGCGGAATCGTTTAGAATTTCCGAAGTTCACGGGAAGCGATCGGGGCTGTATTAATATTTAATAATAATTCGTTTCGTTTTTCCATCTTTTCGTTTTTCGGCGCAGAAAGGGTGGCACACGTGGCGCCTTTTTTCGGGGCCGAACTCGGAAATTACTGCTCATGGCCATCAACCGACGACGATGGCGACGACGGCGGACGGTCGGTGTCAATCATCGGAGGATTTTCCGGCCATGATATCCTCTCATTACTGCCAGAGTGCCAATGGATTGACGGAGTAGTGGCCCAATTTGCCGTATCATCGCGTGGTCCGCCCAGCCGTGCGTCGGTTAGAGTTCTTTTTTTGAAATTTGATAGGTCATCGTGCGTTGATCAATTGACAGAACGGTGCACCCCCGTAAAGAGGTATCACACGGTTTGCGGTTTCATTGCGAATTATTTGCAATTCAATAGACGGGGTTTGTAATTACGGTGTGGTTTTCTGACATCGATGTAATCTTTTCCTTTTTTAAATGCATAGCGTCAAAGCTTGTAACCGCATGTTGAACCCACAACATAGAATTTGAGACACTAAACATGCGCTTTGAGTTTTTAAAATGAAATTTCCCTTACAGCTGCTTGATGCTGCAGCAAATCGGACCACTTGACAGTTACTTTGTCAACAAAGGCACCACAATCAAGTAAAGTCAGGTACACGTAGAATCCGGACACTTAATCTACAGCAGCGCCTCTAGTGGTTGGAATAGGAAAGCTTTGGCAGCGAATTGTTTAAGGGGAAAGTCACTCAAATCAAACTATCGGGCCGATTGGCATTGCAATTTCGTATTTTTGAAAACATAGGGATCAATTATAGAAATCGAGTCGACCTTTCTCCACAAAGACCGTCTCTTTGCTCCACAGATCTATTTTGCTTTTACTGATGTCGAGTTTTTGGCGAGTTGGTCGACTTAATCGAACTCTCGGAAACTAGTGACTGATCTGTCACATTTTGTCGAGTAAGAGTTTGTCTTGATAAGTGTTTTTCATCGATTAGTGGTAATTGGCTGAACAAGGTATAAAACACAATAAACTTCTAGGAAAATAATTAATACGAAAAATATTTTCTAGGAAAATAATGTACAATCCTATTGAAAATAAAACAAATCAATGTCAGTTTGAATGGCTCATCAAACTGATTAAATTAATGTGGACATTGACGAAGTTTGTGGCATGAAACTAGCAAAACTAATGTAAAATAGAAGTGTTGGGAAATTAACCAAGAGCTTGATGCTTAAGGACCACCAATGCCCCTTGTATCGGAATAACAAAAAGTACATTTTATTTTCCCGTTTTGTGATACTCTTAAGCCCAGTCGATGGCCACAGTTCGAACAAAAGTTTTGAAATTTACCATAGATCTATGATTTTTTTTTCTAAAGTACTTCTTAACGCATCATATCACATAATTAATAAAAAAAATTCCTTCGAGTTAAGTGGTATATGAAATATGTTCTAGATTCCTCAGAAAGAAACTACCCAAGAAACTTCCAGAGCTTCAGGAAGATTCTTTTAAAAAGTTCAGGGAGAGCCATCCTCGAGAAAAAAACCTTCTCCAAATACCAGGCAGACATTTCTTAGAAGTATAGGGAGTATTTCTTGGTTTTTAGAGCAAACAAGAACTTCCCAAACATCCTTAAAATTTAAGATCTGGAGAACTTTCCCGAAAATCAGGAGAGGACTTCTCAAAGCTTCAGGAAGAATTTTAGGGAAGAGGAGTTTTTAGAACTTTCCAAAGGTTCTGAAGTTCTTCCCAAAAATTTAAGATGGAGTTCCCTAGAAGTTCAGAAATAAACTTCCCAGAAGTTCAAGGAGAAACTTACCAGAGAGGTTACTACTTATAATTTCTCAAAAAAATCAGAAACAAACTTCTACAAAGCTCAGCGCTATACATCCTAAAAATTCAGGAGAGAACTTCTCTGAAATTCAGAAATAGACTTTCCAGAAATTCTGGGAGAAACTTCCCAAAAGTTGAGCGTGAACATCCCACAAGTGCTGGAGAGCTTTTCTAAAATTCATAAGAGAACATTTCAGAATTTTAGAATGAGGATCGCTCGAAGTTCAGGACGAAACCTCTCCAAAGGAGCAAACTTCCCAAAAGTTCAGAAGAGAACTTCTAGGAAATACAGGAAAAACTTCCAACAAATTTAAGCAAACATCCTAAGAATTCTGGAGAGGACTTTCCAAAAGTTACGGTAAAATTTTCTGGGAGTTCAGGATGGGACTTATCAAAAGCTTAGAAAGCTAAGCTCAAGAAAAACCTTCTCTGAATTTCTAGAAGAATCTAACAGGAGAAGGCACTACCTATCCGTTCAAGAAGGAAATTATCAAAAAAAATCAGGAAAGCAGGAAAAGACTTCTCAGAATTTCTAGAGAGCTTTCCTGAAGTTTAATATCAAACATTCTAGAATTACAGAATAAGGCACACTCAAAGTTCAGGAATTCCTAGATTTTCAGGTAAATACTTCTGTGAAAAACAGGAAAAAACATCCCAGAATGGACATTTCCTTGTAGTTCAAGCATAATTTCTCTGAAATTCAGGTACAAATTTCCCCAAGTTCAGGAGAAAACTTGAATCTACTGAAGATCAGTAGAGGACTCAAAGGATCTGTAGGGGACTCAGAAGTTCGGGAAAAAACCAACAAATTTAAGAAGATTTTTCAAGAAATTTTGGAGAAAGATTCACCACAGTTTTGGAGAATTTATCCTTGCAGTTCAGGATGGGGCTAATCAAAAGTTTAAAGTATTTAAGTTCAGGAAAAAACTTATGAAATGTTTCTGGAAGGTTCGGTTGCGTTGTTAGATGGAAATTTCCAAGAAAATCAAGAATGACAGTCAAGAAGTTCTTGAGGAAACTTGCTAAAGTGCTTTACAGAAGATTAGTAGAGAGCTTCCATGAAATTCAAGAGAATTCCACTGAGGAACCGAAGAAGCAGTCTATACATAAATCATTCATAGAACCATAAGGATATTCATTGCTCATGATACCATATTGAATTCTTGCAAAGTCCAGAGGCTTGATTCTGAAAAATATTCAATATAAGGTAAAGCAAAAATGAAATGCTGGAATACTGCAACGCTGGTCATGGGACAATTCTACGGAAAGAGTTCTCTAGTAGTTCCGGTGATTACTCAGTTGGAGCTGCCACACATTTGGCTTTGGCATTGGTTTTTGAACAGCTATCGCTGGCTCGTTTACTGGTCTTTATCTCCCTCTATAGTGGTACCTTCGTTGGCTCTACTTCGAGCCTGGCCCCCGAGGTTGTTAAGGTGACTCCCCCACTCCAGCGTTAAAGTCAACCGCTATTACCAAAACGTTTCGACCAGTCAGCCCCATTGTCATCCGAATTACCTTTTGTTTTTTAGGTCTATTTTCATTTTTTCGGACCTTGGTCTAGGGATTTTCCGTACCTCTTGAAGGGTCATCGTTAGTTCTATTCTTGGTAATTTTTTCCGTACTGGGGACGGTCCTGGTACATGAGATACCTCCAGCGCTTGTGGCTTCGTTAACAGACGAACTGAGTCTACAAATTGTGGCGCCACTCTCTTTACGCCCTGCAGACCTTTAGAACGAAACCGTGGTCGCGAAAGTCTTTGGGCCCGTAGGGCTATTCGAAGCCATCTGCTTCTTGCCTACCAGGTGTCGCTTCCCCGAGTGGCTAGAACGTCTCCGCTTCGACGTCCTTGCCCCTAAGGTAGGTGTGGTGGCACCTCTCATGGTGATGAATGCATCTATCTTCGTGTGCTTGGAGGCCAACTCTCTGGCCTTTTCCGCTGCCACAAGCCTGGACAGTTCGTTGGCACTTTGGTCGGCTAGAAACTTGGCTTCCAGCTCAGCTCTCTCTTGACATGCAGGCTGAACAGACCTACGAACCTTCAATAAGTTTTGTATAAGGTCCTTGCTGATGTTGCTACAAGTTGACGTAAAGTCGATACTAGTAGCAGTGGTTGTGGTACAGCACTTTGGGAGGCGTGTCTTGCTTCCTCTCCATGACACGGATGAGTCCAGGCCCATCCATAGCCTCTCCGAGTTTTGCGGAAGCACTTGCCTCCGATGCCGTCGCGCTACCATATGTATCAAATGCGCTGCAGGATCCCGCCATCCTTTTAGGCCATCTTTGGTGGATGGGTTTGCCTCCTCCTGCTGTTTAAGTTTATTAGGAGCTTAGCCTCCATTGAATAGAGACTCAAAAAGTACGAGAAACCACCTAGGGATGAGGTCCGTTAAACTCGATTATGCGAATGAAGATATTCACCTGTGGCCGGAGTGGAATTCGCCCCACCTCGCTGCCGGGCACTTGTCCATTACGAAACAGCTTCTGCATCGCATGACGCAAGGTCACCCGCTAATCGCCCCTTGTGCCGGTTTCTTACCCCACCATAGCGACGGTCAGTTCTGAAGGTCTGTGCCGTGTGCTGAGGCTTAGAGCACGTGGTGATTGCAGTCGGGCGCGTGATGGGCTCCGGCATATACCGGTGGGCATCCCGCAATGGACCGGCGGACTGTCGATCAGCAATGATAAAATCGAGTTACTTCCAGGACCCGTCTTGAAACACAAAAAATAACAGTGCAGGATTACGGGTGCGTCTCTCCGCAGCGTCCCTCCATCCCCGGATATTGAAGGTGACATGTGGCTGGGGATCTATTGGGGGCCCTCCACCGTGCCACAACACACCTTGAGTGCGTCAGATGTAACCCGAAAGATGGTAAACTATTCACGACAGGTTGAAGTCAGAGGAAACCCCGATTGAGGACCGAACCATATCTGACGAGTGAATCGATTGTCAGAATTGGGCATAGGAGCAAAACACCAATCGAACCACCTAAGAGCTGGTTCCCTCCGAAGTTTTTTTAGCATAGCTGGAGCACGCAACATTTCGAACTCTATTCTTAACTGGTAAAACGAATGATTAGAGGCGTTTTGGTCGGCCTTATCTTGAACTATTCTTATACTTTTAAATGGGTACCTACCATTGTATTCTTGCATGATGTTATTGCAACGTTTGTCGTGCCAACGTCGTGCCGTCTCTTGTCTGGGTGCTCAAAACAACAGCCGTGTAGAAGTTATCTGTGTGCTTAGTGGACCAAATTTTTGGTTTTAAAGTTTACGGTTAGAACTAAGACGGTATTCGCTCAATTTCGCTACTCTAACTTTCAATTTTGACTAATGAAAGAATCCATAGCAAATACTTTCGCTTTAGTTAGTCTTATGACGGACTACGAGTTTCTCCCTTCACGCCGTTGTACTAATGTCCCCAACAACTTCTGTTAATCAATACCTCTTGATCTGGATTATAAACCAATGAATATTAAGACCGAGGTCATATTCCATGGGCCAAAACTGTCCTTAGCCCCTTCAGGCCTAAGGGGTCATAAATGACCCGACAAGGAAAATGACTGTATAAAATCACAGGCTGAACGAAAGTGTGTGCTGTCTGCAGCACATTTATTCCATATCAAATCTTCTATCTGGGAAAAACAAAATAAAATCATTTGTGTTTTAGGCCTAATTGACGACCTAGAACATCTTGAATGTGACGAAATTAAGAAAAAAAAGTGAATGTCTTGTAAATAGTGTAAAGCTTAGTTTTAGAGTATGGTACATATGCTTACGTATTATAAAATTCTTGTTGAGAAACGTTAAACATGTCTGTATCTCTTTGGCATCCACTAGGTTATCCAAAATGAACTTGAGTTCAGAACTTCCGATCTACAGTTGTAACAGTAGCTTTTGGGCTATACAAGGAACAATATGTATTCAAGCATATTGAATGAAGCTTTTGAAAGATCAACAGTCATTACTTGATAGATTTGTGATGTCCTAAGTCATTCAAACTGCCCTTGAATTCAGAACTTAAGATCTACAGGAGTAAATGAAGCTTTCATTACTTGATAGATTTGTGATGTCCTAAGTCGTTCAAACTGCCCTTGAATTCAGAACGTAAGATCTACAGTTGTAACAGTAGGTTTTTGGAAAATGCAAATTTCAAGGAATATTCATTGAATAATGTGGTAGGTCAGCAAACATAATGCGACAATTTTGGAACATTCTAGGTCAGTCAAACTGTCCTTAAGCTCAAAACATAAGATCAACCGTTGTAACAGTTGTGATTTGGGCTATTTAAGGTGACGATATGAATTCAAACATATTCAATGACCCTTAAAGACGGTCAATAGTCATTATTTTGTAAGTTTGTAATCCTCTAGGTAATTCAAGCTATTTTGGAGCTTTTTGGTCTAAACAAAGTTACGTCACGTATTGAAGCATGTTCAGTGAATATTTTTGAGCTTAAAAATTGCTAAGAAGATAATTTTGGGATGGTTTAGGTCCACAGAAATTAATATTTACAGTTGTAACAATAATTTTTTTAGGCACTACAAAGTAACAATAAATATACAAACATAATCAATCAATACTCTTAACGGCTAACAAACATTATAAAGTAATATCGCATGTTTTAAGTCGTTCAAACTTTCCTTGAGATCAGAACACAAGACCTATAACAGTTGTAACAAAAGCTTTCTGGGCTATGAATAGCTACCATGTGTATTCAAACATATTCTTTGCAAACCTTGGATCAACAGACATTATGAGATAATCTGCGGATGTTCAAGGTTATCCAAACCATCCTAAAGTTTCTGAACCTAAAATCTTCAGCTGTAACTGCAGCCAGAGCAAACAAAGTAACAATAGATATTTGATACAGTCAAGCGAATCTTCTGAAAGGTCAACAGATATAATGAGATATCTTGGGATGTTCTAGGTCTCCAGAACTGCCCTTGAGTTCAGAAGTAAGGAATCGTAACAATAGCCTAATAACCCACGACGGGTGAAAATATGCACTCAAACACATCCAGTGACTCCTCTGTAAGGTCACCAGTCATTATCAAATTATTTTAAGATGTTCGAGTTCATAAAAACTGACCCTTAGTTCGAAACTTAAGATATACATTAGTAACCGTAGCCTTTTGGGCTATCCAAAGCTGCGATAAATATTCAAACATATTCAATGAATATTCTGAAACGTCCACAGAAATAATCTTGTTAGTTTCAGGTCAGCCAAATTATCCTTCAAAACTTAAGTTCTAGAATTGTAACAGTAGCTTAATGGGCTGTAAAAGTTAGAATACATATTCAAACATATTCAATTAACCTTTCCGCCAGAGTGCTCCATTTAGTTTCTATGGCATATCAGCAAATACCAAGATTATCTCATGGCACGTCTGTTGGTTTTCCACCGTGCGTTGTCGGACTGTTTAAATTGAAGAGCCGTGCCGGAGACGGACGAGTAATGATAGGGTTACCTCATCTATTGAGCGAGCCTTTACATCCGCCAAGCAAGCAGCGACTTCTCGAAGCACCAGAAAGTCCACGCAACGCGAATATGATGTTGTCCGAGACATGATGGTAGCTTGTATCCGTTGAGTGACTCTCGTATTCGTCTGTCCAACACCTTGAATAGCTTTGTCTGTCTTGTTGCTTGGGCCCTTCATCAACCTGATCATTCGAAATAAAATTGCATTCTGAACCAGAGTCAAGTAGGGCAAGGACTGGGTAGCGGGATCCTTGAGTATCCTCAACGATGACTATAGCTGTAGCCAATAGCACTTGAGATGACGTAACCTTTGCCATATTTGATGACGCGGATTCTGCTGAATTAGAGTTCAACACTTGAGTGGTTAAGTTTTGCTAAGATCTCGGCAGAGGCTTGAACTCCCGATGTACTTTGATAGGAGCTGACTTCGGCTGATTTGAAACACATGACCGTGTGATGTCTAGCCTTACACTTCCGACAAGAGTATCTAGAATAACATACCTTAGCGATATGACCTCTTTTTAGGCAGTTCCGTCAGAGAAAACGGCTGCACAATGCGGGCTGTTCCCTACCCTTAGGCTCAAAAAGGGGTATGGGCGCGTTCTGCCGAGTTGGTTGCGGCAGATTTCGTATGTGAATAGGCTGCCATGTCATGTAACCAATAACGAATGCTTTCCCTTCTTTCTCCTGTTCTCTTCCCTATCCTATGTCCGTGAGGAATACCATATGGAATCGTACATCCTGATCATTCGATTCTTCGGGCAATTTTACAAAAGTAAAGTGCAAGTGAGAGTAAGGTTACTGGCGCCAATCTTCAGAACCACATAATATATGAGTTTATGCATGTATGAGGGGAAATCGGGTAAAATGGACCCTTTTCTGGCATCCGATCAAAGTAAAATTTGTTCCATTCAGTTGTTCAGCTAGTTTTGCAATATTACTAGCACCGAGTTGAATTTTTGGGTAATAATTTTAGTTTGCATCCAAAATGAGGGGATAAATGGGTAAAATGGGCCACTTACTGTGATCAACCCTGAATGAGACCAACACCATTCGATTCCTCGCATTGTTTTCTCCATAAGATAAGCTATTTCTTAGGACTCCTACCCTGTGCCATCTAAATAAATGGGAATTTGGGTCCATTTTGGCCCACTGTGTAATTGGGTTTAAATTTTGTGGATTTCAATATTTTACGGAATTGTTCATTTTTGCCTTTAAATAAACTTTTTTAAATAAGTTTAATGTGGTTAAGGCACAAGACATAAGGTTCAATATTGACCCGGATTTCAACCCTTCGTAGAATTTCAAAATTTTAACTCAGAGATGCACAATTTGAAAGATTGTGATCTCAAAATTGCACTGAAATAACAAATAATCCCCAGGGAATATGCTACAAAGGAAAGAAAGTTTTAATGGGCTGTGTTAACAGAAATGCATTTAAAACATTTCGGACTCATTGAAGAGAATTGGTGTCTTGAGCAAAGTTTCTCAGTCTGATACGAGTCGTCTTCTGATATAGCCAGATAAGTTCCAAGTTGTGCTGCAGAGATGGTGCTGCAGTCTATATTTGCCAAATGAAGCTCCAGAAAGTTGCCGTCTTCTGCAAGTTGTTTGGAATATACAATTTAGTTCCAGATTTTGTGCATAGATGGCGCTGCAACCCATCTTTATAAAATGAGGCTATAGAGTGTTGATGCCTTGAATAAAATGTTTGAAAATGTAAAATTTAGTCACTTGAGATGATCAGATCAGCTTCAAATTGCGCCGCAAACATGGCGCTTCAGCCTGTCTTTGCCAAATGAGGCTCTAGAGAATTGCTGTTGTTAAGGATGGAAAATGAATACATTTGAAATAATCAAATTAGTTCCATACGGTTCCGCAGAGATGGCACTGCAGCCTATCTCTGCCAAATGAAGCTCTAGAGAACAATGCACAATTTCACAATGAGAAAGTTTTCCGAAGATGGCAACTCTCTAGATCTTCATTCGACAACGATAGACTGCAGCGCCATCTCTGCGGAAAGATCATGAACAAATATCATGTTTGCATACTTTTTAATTGTTATGTTTTGTATGCTCCGTGCTTGGAGTAACGGTTTTGATGAAGAAGGAAATGTTCGCCCATCACCATGAGTTTTTGCTAGCATGAATGATATGAAGAGCAAGTGTTGAAAGTTCCGTCAGTGTACGGTAGGTTGAAAATAGAACAGATGTATTGAAAATTGTGCGAAAGGGCATGGGTAAAGTAGTACTCGAACCAAGGACGTCAATCTTTGCCTAACATCCCACTGCGGGATTGGTCGAGGTACGGACGAATCCACCACCTCAACAGGCAAAAGGTGACATTTTAGAAAGCGCTCATGTACCACTGATGGGTTTGTGATAGTTATTCTAGCGATATTTTGTGTGCACTCTGTTATTGATGCGCACATGGGAGAGGAACTCTCTCCTCTTTTTGGGTTTGTTTTGATGAGATAACTCTGCGATAACTCAACCGTAGAAACCTCGGAGAGAAACACCGTGAAGCGTTCCTCTCCCATGTGTGCATCAAAAACAGAGTGCACACAATATATCGCTAGAAAAACTATCACAAAGCCATCAGTGGTATGAGCGCCTTCCATACGTCATCTTTTGCCTGTTGAGGTGGTGGATTCGTCCGTGCCTCGACCAATCCCGCAGTGGGATGTTAGGTAAAAGATGACGTCCATGGTTCGTGTACCACGGGACCCATGCCCTTTTGCTCAAGTTTTCAAACATCTGTTCGATTTTCAACCAGCCGTACACTGACGGAACTTTCAATACTTTCACTTCATACCTTTCATTCTAGCAAAAACATTAATGTGCACTCTTGGTGCCTCATGGTGATGAGTGAACATTTCCGCCTACATCAAAATATAATGTTGTCATAAGACGACAAATGACATATTGAGAATATTTGCCCAAGACGGCAGTTCTCTGGTTCTTCATTTGGAAAAGATGGTCTGTAGCGCCATTTAGGCGGACATATCTGGAACAAGTATTATAATGTCAAAAGACGACAAATGACATATTGAGAAACTTTGCCCAAGACGGCAAATCTCTAACTCTATTTTGGAAAGATGGTCTGCAGCGCCTTCGCTGTAGGCGACGCTCTGGAACTAATCTGATAATGGAAAAAGACGACAAATAACATAAAGAGAAACTTTGCCATAGACACCTACTCTCTACAACAAGTCTTGAATGTTTTGTACACAGATAAAAAGAAAAAATGAATTTTATGCGTTTTCTAATGCACATAAAGGGAATGCTAGATTTGGCAGAAATTAATGGGATCTTTCATGTAAATTGAGGTCAGATAAAGCCTGCATCTAGCTTGTTGTATGACAGATTACAAACATTGTTGTAGGGTGCATGGAAGATTGCATACAACTTCGTTGTTTACGCCTCCTTTGGGTTGAAATTAAACGAGAGGAAATTTTACGCGCTTGTTAAAATTAATTATTTGTTTCTAGGTATGCAATTCTGTTCCCACATCGAAATCAAAACCTCCTTCTCTTTGTAGCAGATTTCCCAGGGACAATGTTACAATGTTTCTCCCACCTTCAATGCATTTTTGAGACCGGAACCTTTCCAATGAGGAACGAACATTGTGTCTAGGCTGAAATTTCATAACTCTAGGAATGCTTGGAATCCGGGTTTTTGCTTTTTTTAATTGCCGAGATAGGTTAAGCGTTAATCACTTTATTGTTTGCAATATTGCATACAAAATAACCGATTTTAGCGGTATTTTGCTTGAATCTACATGAAATATTGCGAGAATTTATGAAACACGCTCGTTCAGATCTACTCTAAATAGATTAACTTTCACTCAGTTTCGTATTACCATGCTAAATGTCAAAAACTGAGTAACTTTATATAAGGAAACTGAGTTAATGCTACTCTGCTTGTAAAAGCGCTATAATTATATAAATAGAGATGTTCAAAGAAATTTGGAGAAATTGTTCAGCTTTTTCTTCTAGAAAGCTAAAAAATTTCTCCAAATTTGTTTGAAGAAGCGGTTATTCGACACTGATGTTTGTTGGGGAATACAATCAATCCATAAATTTACAAATTCAAAGTATTTCGACTCTTCCGTTTCGACTGGACAGTTGTCGGAAACAATCAACAATTTCATTAAAATAAAATAAAAAATAAAATTAGATACTGATTAACGTTTACTCAAATTTTGACAAGTGACCTAGTTAATCAGAATTGAGTAACTCCTTAGCTACTCTAATTAGGTTAGTTCCAGTTTTAACAAAACTGAGTCATTTTCTACTCAGTTTTGTAAAAATACAAACATACGTGACTAAGTAATGTTTATTCTAACTTTGACAGGTGATCTAGTTAATCAAAAATGAGTAAACTTCAATTACTCTAATTAGGGTAGTTCCACTTTTAACGAAACTGTGTCGTTTTCTACTCAGTTTAGAGTAATTACAAACGAGCGTGTACATCTAGCGTTTCAAGTATGTACACTCAATATTGCAGAAATCTACATAAGTATTTTTCTTACTGTCCACATCACATGAATGTAATTTTACAGATCAAAAGATTGTCTAAATTAACTTACTTCACTTACAAAAGTTCATTCATTCCCCCTTGGCAAAACAAATTACACTGTTAGGTGAACCGAAAACCAAATGAATGAACTGCAATTAGTCTTTTTATTAGGGATATACCGTCCACTTTTGTTGCATAAATTGCCGTCGACGTCAATCAGCGTGAAATGAAGCGGGAAATATAATTCTCAAGCTCAGAATTACACAGGAAAAAAAATATAAATTCTTATTGGGATGTGAATATGAATGCGTGTGAAATTGTTTTTCTTTTCACGGCGAGAATTCCAGCTGACAAATGCAAATTTCTATACAACATTTATCCACGATTCAAAAAGCATGCATGATATGAACACAAATTTACACCACTTTTTCGAACTGTGAAGGCCATGCAGAGAGCATTCGGAAAACACGCTTCACCCGAGATGGAGGGCTCCCACATGCTGCGCGATGGACGTTCGCATCTTCAAGAGGCCCATCCGATGCGTAGTTCCCCTTTTCCCACACCTCTCGCAGGAGTGGTTCTGTTGGTGTCCCGTGTGGCATGTCATGCCGATCAGGACGACGTTGCGTTCGGTCGTTCGGAAATTGTTTCCTTTCAGGTGCTCCCAGCAGTGAATCTAATCGATTTCCTTCCACCACCACCACCACCGTGCTCTTCTTCGAGGACCAAAAACCGAGCCGGGAAGTGTGGGAAACCTTCCCCAATCGGAGGAGGAAGGTAGTCAATTTCGGAAAACAATCAACAAATGTCAGAGCAAAGTGAACGCTTGGCTTGGCTGTTGTCCTCGCCGACTGTCAATTGAATTGAAGTGCTTTACATACTCTGACTGCCTTCCGCATGACGAGAGCAACAATGGTTATCATCGCATACATACGGATTTATTTGTTATGCAAATTTCCCAACGTGTGTGCACAAACATCGGCGTCGTCGGCGTCGTTGGCGTCGTTGGCATCGTTGTCCTATCAGACCAGGCCGTGCCAGCAGGAGAGATTCTTGAACACGCAGTTGAAGCGATTTCGAATCGCATGACTGGCTGGCGTCGAGCCAAGTGCCATCGATGAATCCTTAAAAGCACCACCGTCCTCGTTTGCTCCCTTGCAACATCGACGACCGGCTGCTGGACTGGCTGTGATGCATGCGGAGGTATTGAATCTGACACCGAATAAATTCAATATCTGTAATATGATGCAAACACCGAAATATCAATTTATTATTTCAACTTCTTTTTTTTTCTCGATTGCTGCCGAATGGGAGGGAAAGCGGGAACAAGCCTCCTCGACGAAACACGGCCGCCGATTCAGTGATGATTTTCAATTTGAATTTGAATATCAATTTCGTTTCAATTTGTTCGGGAAATGGCACCACTCACTCACTCACTCTGAGTTGGTGGTGTGGAAATTAACTCTTTGCCCGTCCGTATCAAGCTGATGTTGCATCTGCAGTCGGCCAGTCAGTCACTTTGTTTTTACGAGGACGCCTCCCGTCCCATGCTGACGCCGTTGTAACGTCACGTTTGATTCTCTGGACCAGAAGTTGATGGCTCTTTCCCGGCCCGGGGAGTGGTCGGTCTACTTTGTATCTACTTTCGGGCGCTTTTTTCGGTGCGGCGGTTGGTTATGAAAGAGGCGAGATGGAACGAGTGGAGCAAAATTGACCGTATCGTTTCCAACGAGCATTGGGACCAGGACGTGGATGGGGCTTGGGAAGGGAAAGTTGTTGCGACACAAAGTCTCGTCCGAGTGCACACACATCACCGTAATTAGATTATTTTCCAATTTTGAGTCCTGTCCGAACCAGGTTGGCGTTCCTGAGGTGATCTCGATGCAGTAACGATGTGGATGTGGGGATGGCCTTTTTACAATTTGGGATGGTTTTACATGAAACAGGAAGGATTGAATTGAAGATGTTAGTTTAAGCAAGATGAAAATTACGGATTTCGAGCAAATTTAAATGGGTAGTGGAGTGGGAGACAAATGATAGAAGAAGAAAATATGATGGTTCCTCCGAGAGTTGAATAGATGAAGGTATAATTTTTGCAGTTACATTTACTCCTTTGTTAGAAACACGTTAAATCTGGCAATGGGGTCTCATGACCAGATTCCATTAATATTAAAGACTGTCTGGAGGTTTTCAGTAAAAATACTACACAAGTGTAGGAAATTCAATTTTTATTAGATTGGAGTGTATTGTTACCATCATTCCCCAGTTCATGTGCAATTCTAAAGCAACCAAAAGTTTGAATTTCACTTGAGATGAGAACTCAGAAGTTGAACACATTTAGTTGAAATTTAGTTTCATGGAACTTTTTGGCTGAATAACAACACATTTCACGTACAGGCAAAACTTAATTTTCTTATAAGTGTCATTAACGTCTAGAGCAACTTGAAAGTTTAAAACAAGTTTTTTTGTTGCTATTCAATTCAACTTTCAAGTTCAAATGTTTTTAGTTGAGAACTTTATTGAACTTCAAAAAATCTCTAAAGTTCAATCAAAGTACTATCCGTATTCTTAATAAGCGCAAAAGTTCACAATACATCTATGTGGAACTACTTTTTTTAATTTTTGAAGTACACGTTAGGTTCTGAGTAACATTTTAAAAAGTGTCTCAAATATCGTTCACATTTAAAGATTTATTAATGGATCAGGAGTAGTGCTCCAAGATGGACGATATACAAAAGCAAAAACAAAGGTTTCTTAAAAGCAAAAAGAGAACGGCTTATATTATTACCATCGTAAAAAACTGTTAGCTAAATGAGATGCGGAAATTGTAGCTGAACACTCAACATGCAGCAAAATTAATTAAGTTGTAGTTCAGATTGAGTTCTAGATGAACTAATCAGAGACTTTTGGGTTCAGATAAGATTAAAGAGAGTCGCGAGTGACCCCGGCCTCTTACGTAACGAGTTCGAATCTCACCTCCGGACAAGTTACGAAAGTACTCATGAGGTATTTGAGTGGCTACGTCGGGAGATAAACCAGTTCAGGGCTGAAAATCTAAATAATCAAGAGGCATGAGCATGAGCAAGAGCATGGTTGACCGCTCACGGATGCTACTCCGTTATTGCCAGATCAGCTGTACAATGTTGGGGACTAATATACATCCTCAATGTGTAGATACTGGTGGTCAAGTAGGGAATGGGAAGGAACGTGTTGACGTGATACTGGCTTTGAAGGAAGCCGAGAAATCCTCTGCACTTCCACGAGAAATCACTGAGATGTTGAATACTTGGGAGAATGTTAGTAGCAGGGTTTGGGTTAAAGATAAGCTGTGACTGAAAAGAGATAAGAATCACGAAAAACAAGTAAATTAAATATTGGGTCTTCAAAATTGGGATGATATAAATTATTGGTTGCCAGAAAAGAAATATTTAAGAAATTAAGAAGAAAGATATAAGTAGAGTCCCTCGGATGTTTGAAGAGCTTAGCCATTTCTCTGAAAAGATACTAAGAGTAATTGTAGCGGGCTGTCGATGGTTGATTATAACTATGTGTTGGACACTATTGGCTGAAATGAGCATTGAATGAGAATAACATTTGCATATATAACAATTGACAAAAATTGCCGATTTTTCATGGGTTCACCCGCTTTGACGAAACTACCCATGCAGCATCAATCATAGTAACACATGACTCAGCAGACAAAATTTGACAGCTCTATCAGTCGAACTCTAACCGTGATGGCAAAAACAGTGAAGCAACTCCGTTCAGAAGTGTGCGCGTTCAAAAAACGGCACCCCGCCGCATCGAAAACGGACATCGTGCGGCCCTTTGTGGACGCCGGATACACCCGTTCCGGCATCTACAACATCTTGGCACTATTAGACAACAATCAGAGCATCGAAAGAAATCCCGGTTCCACACGGCCGACGACCCTGAGCGACAAGAAGCTCCAAAGGATGCTGAAGAGGAAGACCGAGGGAAAGTGGCTACATCGCTGCGTGCGCTTGGCCGGGAGGTCGGTTCAACCGGCCAAACAGTGAAAAAGTACCTGACGAACATGAACATACATGTCAGGAAGCGGAAGTCGCGTCCACTGGTTTCGGAGCTGCAGGCAATGACGCAGCGGCAGCGGCTAAATAAGCTGGTCAACTCGATTTTTTCGGTGAATCGCGGCGTGGCTCATGCTGGATGGCAACGACTGGCTGGGTACTTCGTATTTTACTTCCCCCACGAAGGAAGTGAGCTCCGAGGTGAAGTTCATTTCACACACCAAGTTCCCCAAGAAGGTGCTGCTGAGGCTGACAATCAAGAAATACCATAAGGGCGAAGAAGCGGTGTTCTGGCCGGATCTGGCGTCGGCCCACTACCCGAAGCGATCGTTGCGGCAGATGCAGCGGCTGAATATCGATGTGGTACCCAAGTCGGTGAACCCGCCCAACGTCCCCCAGCTACGTCCCATCGATAATTTCTGGGCCAAACTGAAGCGTAAGGTCTACTCCAACAATTTTGTTGCGAAAACTGAGGAGGAATTGATAAATAAAACGAAGAAAGAACTTAAAAACATGTCTACACGCATGTTTTTGTCCGCCATGGCGAATGTTCTGGCTAACCTCTGGAAGGCCGCTCGGAAGAGCGTAGAATATCCAAGTTTTTTCAAGTAAGCTTAAATAAATACCTTCCATGGGAAATTTATCAAAAGCCATTATCTGTCTAGATTTTTTTTTATCACCATCCGAATGGTGATAGGAGGGATGATTCATTTAGCTAAAGATGGAGCTTGGGAACGATGCACTGGTACATTTTATAGTAATCTCTAGTAAAGGTAGTACTCTAAAAATCTTCTGTATAGTATACATTAAAATAAATTTCTGTTTGTCTGTCTGAACCTTACAGACCCGAAAACTATAGAACCGATCGGCGTAAAATTTTGCATGGAGGGGTTTTTGGGGCCTGGGAAAGGTTCTCATGATATTTAGAGACCCCTCCCTTCTCTGTAAGGGAGAGGGGCTCTCATACAAATGAAGCACAAGTTTCTGCATAACTCGAGAACTAATAAAGCAAATGGACCCAAATTCGACATGTGAGTATTTTGGAGGTTAGAAATATGTCTACGGTAGTTTGAGACCCCTCCTCGCTGTTGAAGGAGGGGCTCGCATATAAATGAAACACAAATTTCAACCAAACATGAGAACTATCCCTACTGTTATAAACATTTGTATGCAGGAGTTTTTGGGCCAGAGAAGGTTCTTACGATGGTTTGAGACTCCTTTCCCGTCTAAGAGGGGGTGCTCCCATACAAATGAAACGCAAATTTCTGCATAACTCGAGAACTAATCAAGCAAACGGAACCAAATTTGGCATTGGTTTTTGGAGGCAGGATTTTTTTCTTAGGTGGTTCGAGACTCTTCGCCACTCTTGATGGTGGAGGGGGGGGGGGTGGTCGTTTGAAGGGGGTGCTCTGTTACAAATGAAACAGAAATTTCAACAAAACATAAGGTACCTGGATAATCCTAAGATATAAAATTTATATTTCTCGGGTAGGCAGCATGTTTTGAAAAAAGTTTGAATCCCTTCTTTGTCAAGAACGAGGGATGTTTGATTTACTCTCAGTGCTACATTTGCACAAAGAGTTAATCGTAGAGTTATGCAAGAAAAATAAAGTTCAAACTGGCTGGAAATTGCGTTTTAAAGATAAGGCCTGGAACTCGAAAAAATTGGTCAACTTCCAATTGGTGTTTTTTTTTTGTAAAAAATGCATTTAAAATAAACCTGAAATGCTGCATTTGGAAGTTGAGTACATACAATGTATATACAATGGTTGCTTGATTTCTTCACCGTTTGTTCTCCAGTTTTCTAAATGACGTCCATGCAAGAGGAGCAGAATGTCAAAAATTCGCTCGCACAGCAAAATAATCCGACGTTCTTGCACGCCAAGCTGGAAAAATGACTGGATGTGGCCTAATCGACCCTGACAAAAGTTTTAAAAGTATTCTGGGAGCGTCTGTCGCCCACCAGAAAGCCTGGAAGCGGCGGCAATTCAAACCAAAAATTCATGTAAAGTCGGATATTTTTGAAACTCTCAGGGAATAAATAAACAGAATAACTATCGCAAAGCCATCAGTGGTACATGAGCGCCTTCCAAACGTCTTTTTTTTTGCCTGTTGAGGTGGCGGACTTGTCCGTGCCTCGATCTACCCCGCAGTGGGATGTTAGGCAAAAGATGACGTCTTTGGTTCGAGTACCACTGTTCCAATCTGCCGCGCACTGACGGAACTTTCAACTCTTTCTTTCATTCTAGCAAAAAACATAAATGTTCACTCTTGGTGCCTCATGGTGATGAGCAAATATCTCTTTCTACATCATAATCGTTACTCCACGCATGGAAAATACATAACATAACAATTAAAGTACATATAAGCTTTTTTTGCAGATTTTGTGAATTCCACCTCCTCTTCTAGGTCAACTGCCAGCAACTTGAACATAACACTACATCAAGGGGGCGAAGTTTTGCTAGTTTGGCGGTTTGCCTCCTTCGGCACAAAAACAATATCGTTGGCTTCGTATCACTCCATCACCGGTTTCGCGTAATGGCACGATTCCAGATCCAGCCAAAACTAAGAGCAACCTTTGTGAGACCGGGGAAATGGCAGCAGGCGCTTCTGGAGGCATTCTTCTTTTTATAAATGGACGTTGTTGGTATTTGCCAAATAAATAAAGATCGTCTGGCACACCATGAACTTCTTGAAAATTTGTCTATCCTTTTCTTCCAGAACTTCTCCGGAATATCCAAGTGAGATTTGCTGACTTAGCGTCCGCTTTAATTCATGTTTCGTCATCCATTACGATGCATTCCGACTGCACTAACCACTCGCGGTACAGCTTCCAGGCGTGGGTTTGGCCACAGCATTCTGTTTATCCGCTCGGTTAGGCTCCTTCCTTACCTTGAAGAAATTAAATCCGCTTCATTGTCTTCTGGATGAACTAGACGGAAAGTACAATTTGTATTCACATTTCCTTTGATTACCCAGTGCACAGACAAACGGTGAAGCCTTGGAATTTTTCCTCTGTTTGTTGCATTAGAACTGAGTTGATTTTCTTCGACATTACTTCCACCACAGTTGTGATCGAGTTTTTAGTTTCTGAAAAGAAAACGTACAGTTTAAACAGTGCAATAACGACAAGTTGCTTGGAAGTGAAGCTGTTGGTCAACGACCATGTGTTGATGGAGTTCAATCTGTAGGGGTCGTCTCCCTGGAGTAACGAACCAGCTGGACAAGATGTACATTGTTATACGGATGCGTAAGTCGTGTCTGAGCAGCACGCTATCACCCAAAAGGAGCGACTGATGGTGCTGGTGAAAAACATCGTTTCAACGAATCGAGACGTAGTGGTCATGATGAATGCCGAGACCTAATTGACGGCAACGACTGACAGGGGACCGGGTTCTTTACGTCTCCTTGGTGCGATAAGCGTTGGCATTAAACAAATCGTTCACTTCAAGTTCTTGATCAGCGAGAAGGAAATGTTCAAGGCGCTGCTCTTGTAATCTGACCATACATTTTCTGTTGATACCCAGTTCTGACAAGACATCTGAGGTATACTGAGATGTGCCTGCTGGAAGTTGCCTTCTTCATCAAGAAGTACCAAGCAAAGGAGGGTGTAGTCTTTTAGCCGAACTTGGCGTCGGCCTATCATGCCAAGAAATCACTGTAGGAGATGGACCAGCTGAAGCTAAACGTTGTACCGAAGATCGACAACCCTCCCGACGTCGTCCACCTGCAACCGGTAGAAGATGTTTGGTAGAACCTCAAATTGAGGACCTACTCGATAAATTTCGTGACCAAAACGGAGAAGCAACAATTCACCAAGGCCATGAAAAACAAGCCGATATTGTCGTTCGTTGAAATGATGTGATATACTTAATTCTTTAAACGCGTTATGTTTAAATTTGCAGAACGGTCTCGCTGCAGATTGCAATGCTTAACTTAACTACGTTCACATTTGTAAACATATACCCTGAGGAGTGGTAGATTTTGTCTTGAATATTTTTTTTTAAACTTATGTGATTTTTTGAAGCTTTCCCAGGTTAACAACTCGCATTTCTTTGCTTTTATTTGATAATTTTGATTAAGTAATATATTTAATAATTTTGTTGGGGTATTTACCCCTACAATATGATAAATTTTTTAAAATTCAAAGCATACTTCCAGCAGATGTCAAATGATACATGGAACCATTAAAAAATCAGATTTACATGAAAGTAATCGTTGATTATCACCAAAAATCCTATAACATTACTTCTAGAAAAATTGCTTATTGAAATTTATGTTTTTCAAACTGTACTTATTTTTTTGAATACTATCGAGCCTCTGATAAATTCCACCGAACTATATAGTTTTAACATTTTTTTTAAATAATTTGATCCAGCCACTAATATATCGTCCTTTAAAAATAATATTGGGCCCTCTACACGCTCAGAAAATCTTCACTTCTTGATTATCTTAAAAGTTTCCTGAATTTCTAATAAATTTTCCAGTAGAAATAACACATTCAAAGTATTTTTGTATTATAAAAATTGCTTTGTAGTTGTCAACTCTCTCAGTTTTGAAAATTTGTTGCAAATTTATTGATACGTCTGCAAATCTTCATTGATGGTTTTCAACGTTTTAAGCGTTCTCCTAATTCATAAAACTATTCCAGATTTTTTTTTCTCTAAATGCGCAATGAACACGAAAACTGATTAATTTGAACTGCGATACAGCCAAATATTTATAACATTTATTACACGGCATCTTAAATTTAAAATATTAAGCATATAGTGTAAACTAGTTTTATAACACTTGACTTATTTATATTTGCAATTAATCATACCTTACCTTACCAATCAGACTAAGGCCGGCGTGGCTTCGCTGTCTGCGGAGTGTCCACAAGTCGCCTTCTACTTGATCGATCCACCTTGCTCGTTGCGCGCCTCTTCTTATTGTACCTGTCGGTTTGTTTTCGAGAACCATTTTCACAGGGCTGTCATCCGACATTCTTACGACATGCCCAGCCCATCGTAGTTGACCGATTTTAGCGATGTGTATGATGGGAGGTTCTCCCAGCAACTGGTGCAATTCGTGGTTCATTCGCCTCCTCCACGTTCCGTCTTCCATCTGCACTCCACCGTAGATAGTACGCAGCACCTTCCGTTCGAAGACTCCAAGGGCGCGTTGGTCCTCCACTATTAATGTTCATGTTTCGTGGCCATAGAGAACTACCGGTCTAATTAATGTCTTGTAGATGGTCACCTTTGTGGTTCGGCGAACTTTGTTCGATCTTAGCGTCCTTCGGAGTCCAAAGTAGGCACGATTTCCAGCCATAATGCGCCTTTTTATTTCTCTGCTGGTGTCGTTATCGGCGGTCACCAATGAGCCCAGATACACGAATTCGTCTACTACCTCGATTTCATCACCGTCGATCTGAACTCGTGCTAGGAGGCTAACATTGTCTTCTCATGAGCCTCTTCTCTTCATGTATTTTGTTTTCAACGCATTAATCACAACGCATTAATCCTACCAGCTTCAGCCTCAAGTCTGATGTACGTTTCCGCCATCGTCTCAAAGTTACGTGCTACGATATCAACGTCGTCGGCGAAGCCAAATAGTTGGACAGACTTCCTGCCTGGCCTTCCTGGCCTCTCGTGTCTATCGCAGCTCTTCGAATCACACCCTCCAGTGCAATGTTAAACAGCAAACACGACAGTCCATCACCTTGCCGTAAGCCTCTCCGAGATTCGAAGGGACTCGAGAGCGTCCCTGATACACGGACAACACACAACACTCGATCCATCGTTGCTTTGATCAACCGCGTCAGTTTTTCCGGAAATCCATATTCGTGCATGATTTGCCATAGCTGGTCTAACTTCTGAATTATTTGTAACATTTATTTTTTAAGGGCGGCTTGTTAGGCCTTCCCCAGCCCCCTGTCTCGCCGTGGAACCATCGTGCACAGCACTGTTTAGAGTCCCACGCTGGCACAAGGACGATGATCAGCCGCTCCTAATATGGAGAACAGATGCTGTTTTAAGCCGCCCCTAACATGGAGAACAGACGCTCAGATAGACTGCACCCTTTGAAGAGGGCAGCCCCCGCTTCCCTGTCAGCACATGACCAAGGTCCCACCGGGGTTGGTTACCCGATCTTTCCTATGGTTACTCATACCCCAGTCGGCACCACGGGGAGGTCGGGATAGGAGTGACTGGACAAGAGGCTAAGGATCGCAGTAGGATCTATTTTAGTTCGAGATTGTCAAAAATGAGTCTACGTGGTTTCTGCACAGGTCCTAAGTGGAACTGGCCGGCTTGACGTGCCGCAAAGGCTCAGTAGGGATTCTTTGTCCTGAAGCTAAGAGTTTAATTTTTAATACCTGAAATGTATTAATTTAAATATCTAAAAATCTAAAAATTTTCAAATCTAAAAATCTAAAAATCAAAAAATCTTAAAATCCTAAAACCTAAAAATCTAAATCTTGTAAAATCCAAAAATCTAAAAATCTAAAATTCCTCAAATCTAAAAATCTCAATATCTTAAGATCTAAAAATCTGAAAATCTAAATATCTAAAAATCTGAATATCTAAAATCGTAAAATCCTAAAATCATAAAATCTTAAAATCTTAAAATCTTAAAATTTTAAAATCTAAAAATTTTAAAATCTGAAAATCCAAATATTTAAAAATCTTAAAATCTAAAAATCTAGAAATCTATCTAAAAATCTATAAATCTAAAGATCAAAATATATAATAATCTTAAAATCTAAAAATTTAATAAGTTAAAATCATTATATCTAAATAACTAAAATTCTAAATATCTTACATTCCAAAAATTTAAAAATCTATGAATCAAAATATCTTTAAATATAAAAATTAAAAAATTTAAATATATTGAAATCTAAAAATCTAAAAATCTTAAATTTTATATTTTTAGAAATTTAAAAATATTAAAATCTAAAAATCTATAAATCTCAAAATACCAGCATCTTAAAGTCTAATAATCTTAATATCTAAAAATCTAAAAATTCAGAAATTTTAAAACTCGGCCACAACATTTTTCTTCTTACACTCTGTTTCTGGCAAAATATGAGTGTAATCTGTTTTTAAAAGAACCCTGACAATAAAGAAGAAAACCCGTTCAAGCCGCAATTTTCCTTATCAAAAAATCTGACAATAAAAATAAACAAATATCTAAAAGCTTTAGGATTCAAAAATTGAAGAAACATTAAATTTCAAAACCCTTATAAATAGACAATAATAAAATCCAAATTGCTATAAAAATCATATATTCAGGAGCTTAAAGATCCAAAGATAAATCAAATATAAAAAAGTTCAAATTAAGAGCCGTGAAATATACCGAACTATCAACAGTACTTACAATCACGTATCCACTATGCACTGATTTACACAGATAAAAAGAAATATTGAATTTTCCGTGTTTTCTAATGCACATAAAGGGAATGCTAGATTTGGCAGAAAATTATAGGATATTTCATGTAAATTTAAGCCAGATAGCGCCTAAATATAGCCTGTTGTATGAAAGATTGCAAACATTATTGTATGCAAACATTGTATACGCCTCCTTTGGTTTGGAATTAAACGAAGCGAAACTCTACGCGCTTTTAAAATTAATTATTTTTTTCTGTGTACCGGTTAATTCAGTGGTTAGCCAAGTTATTTGATTCGGGATTTATCATGTTCAAATAAAAAAAAATCTTTTCCCGACGATGGTTTTGTTCGACAAATGTTTTGTCCATTTTGTCTTTCGGTGATATTAGTGTCGATATATCGACACAGATTTTTCATTAGAGCCTAACTGACAAACGTTAACAATGGCTTTTTCCGCTTGTTTCTTATCATTGAAAACTCACCTAATCAATCAACCACGGTCATTCCGAAGAAGAAGAGCTCACCTATCTAATAGAATTGAAGGCTTACATGGGTAGCTTTTGTGCGATGAGAATTTTACGGAAGAAGTCATTGTTTACGTTTGTCAGTTAGGCCCTAATGAAAGATCCTTTAGATATTAAATTTAATAATCCAACAAACATGAATGCTGAATAATTGTTTGTTCAAGCAAATTTGGAGTAGTTGTTCAGCTTTTTCTTGTAGAGCGCTGAATAACTTCTCTAAATTTGTTTGAATAAGCGGTTATTCGACACTGACCATATTAATAGACTCAAAGAGCAGAACATGTCATTCTTAACTGATCTTCTCTCGAAATGAGTTCATCTTCTGAAGTTTCTATTAAATTGTTTTGAAAAGAACAGGATTAAAAACCCCTTATTTTTACAGTCATGACAATTCAATGCAAAAATCTGGTATGCCCAATTACTGTTAATTTACACTGATCGTTAAAGATGGTTTATGAACTTTCTCACGCCTAACAAAGTGCTTTCAAGTTGTGGAAATAAACTCTAGTTGTTTAAGACGGCCAGCGTTATGACTACGAGCTATATGACTGGATATAGCCAATCTTGATATGCGCCGTCAAGTGCAGTATTTCCAGTGAAAACTAGATTAATTAGAAAAATTACGTCAATCTCAGCCCTTTGAAATTATATGAGAACAAAATGCTTGGACAAAATTCCCGAGGGGGTAGGCTTCCTTAACCATTTTTAATTTCAGGACAATCGGAGTTTTGTGTGTTTGTTTTGCTTAGATTAGACATACATTGCAAAACACTTTGTCAGAAAGCAGATGATGTGTAGATCCATTTTTGACATGTTTTTGTGCACCAATTTTTTTCCACACATCGCTGATTCAATTACCATTATTTGTGGTATCAATATGTACACTTGTGATGGAAATTTTCTCGACATATAAGGCGGACCTTTCATTATTTTAAAATTCAAACTCACTCGCGAAATTGCCAAAAGTCGAAACAAAATGTACACTGAAGTTTCTAGAACAAAATGACAAAGCTGATCACTGTTTCACACGCACACTCTCTGGATGGCACATCTCATCGAGATGTCATAATTTGCCATCTGTGATAAAGGCAGGTTTCTGAAGGGCTAATAAATTTAACTGAAGGGATGCACATACGGTGAAAAAAAAGTACAGCGACGCGCCGGTCGAAAATAGTGGCGGCGGCGGCGTGGCACGACGGCGCACAGATCTAGCGCAAAGGCCTTGGAAGATTTTTGAAATTTGACGAAGGTTCCTTCACAGTGTTTTTGGCGCTTGCAATTGCTAGTACTTGTATTGTAAAGGGTGTCAACGATGAAATTGCCACACACAAAATTGATTCGCAAAATTCGAGTTTTCATCCGATTGCCATCAAATTTTCAGGGATTGAGAAATAACTATTAAACTTCATTTTACCATTTTACTCGTATTTTATTTACAGTCCATACGCAAATGCCCGCACCTTGGCCTTAACCCCGGCCATAAGATTCTGCACAACCTGTGAATCAACCGTTTTTTGCATGTAAACCCATACTTTCTTCAGTTCCTCGACTGTCTTCACTACCTTAGGTCGTTTAAGAAGGTGCTGCTTCATAATCGCCCAGTACTTCTCGATGGGGCGGAGCTCCGGAGTGTTGGGAGGTTGAACATTTTCGGCACGAAATTGACCTTATTGTCCGCATACCACTTCAGCACGTCCTTGGAGTAGTGGCATGAGGCCAAATCCGGCCAGAAGATTGTTGGGACGTTGTGGACCTTCAGGAGAGGAAGCAGCCGCTTCTGGAGGCACTCTTTTATGTACACCTGTCCGTTCATCGTGTCCTGGGTCACGAAAGGTGCACTCTGCTTCCCGCACGTGCAGATGGCTTGCCAAACCAGGAATTTATTCGCAAATTTGGACATCTTCTGAGTGCGGACATGCTTCGGAACGCTGAACTTATCCTTGGCCGTGAAAAACAGGTTGCCGGGGATCTGTTTGAAGTCGGCCTTCACATATGTTTCGTCGTCCATGATGCAGCATTCAACTTTCGTCAGCATGTTGAGGTACAACTTCCTGGCACGGGTTTTGGCGGACTTGTTCTGCTTCTCGTCGCGATTAGGGCCTTTTGCACTTGAACGTTCGAAGCCCAGCCTTAGTTTTGGCCTTCTGGACAAAACTTCGGCTTAGGTGCAGCTTCTTAGCCACATCCCGAACGGAGGCGTTCGGATTTCGGTTGAAGCCCCAACTACGCGGTTGTGATTTTTGGTGTTGTACGGAATACTTTTTCCTTCACTTCTGGGCTTCCGATCGGTGGTCAACCGTTCCTCGAACCGCTTAATCACTCGCGACACCGTGGAATTCGCGATTCCCAACGTTTTTGCGATGGAACGATGCGAGAGATCCTTGTTCTCGTGATGAATGCGCAAGATTTTATCACGCACGAGCTGTTCTTTCGACTCCATTTCCGCGAGTTTTGATCACAGGACTTTAAAACTTGCAGGATGTAAATAATGCACTATGAACTAAATCCACCCAAATTTTCATTAAATTCTACTCAACGGTTAAAAAGTTAGAGCAATTTCATAGTGTGGCAATTTCATCGTGGACACCCTCTATAGCGCTGCAAATTTGATGAATATCTAGAATATTGATTTATTGTTATTTCGAATCAACAATCGAAAACTTTTCGATCATCCGCAGTTCTACATCCCGAGAACTGCAGTGCTCCGTAATAGATTATGTAATTATTTACATTATCACGCTTTCGCGAGCGCTCACACAATTGCCCCACAAAGTATCAACGCACATGGCGCCCCACCTCTCACTCCACCCTGCCTCAACCCTACCATTCTGGCGATCCTTTCGAGCGCTCGCATGATTGTTTTATCATTTTATTATTAAAATAATACGTTCCGTCCGTTCCCATCTATAGGTTTCGCGACATTGAATGCCCCTCGTAAATCGCGAGGAGCCAAAACAGATTGGCCTCCTCTTCGCTCAATCGCTCCCATCGCCGCTGTTGCACTATAGCTATGATGACTGATGTGCTCTCGCGGACACGTGAGCCCAGTTACCGCGCCGAGGACGAAACGGGGGGGTGAATGAGTGAGTGTGTGTGTTTAATTAAAATGGTGTGTTTTTGAAACAATAATAATGGCACAATTTCGTCACGGAACGGCGCACCTCGCGAGGCCAATCCACCGATCCTCGAATGAATGGATGTCCTGCTGCTGCTGCTGCTGTCGTTCGCTTCCCCGTTCCCGGTTTTTCGCGAACGCGTTAAAAATTGATTAAAAGCGTTTGGACTGTCGACGGTCGCTGGTTCGCTGGTTGGAGCGTATTTGCATATTAATATTGTACGGTGGATGCCGCTGGCGGTTGGGAAATTTTACATCGCGCACGCTAATTTTATGCACAAATTAATTACATTGTAATTTAGTTCGAGGATCCATATGGGTATCATCGTTTTTCAGTGCAGGATTCCTGGAATAAAACCACGATTGTAGTATGAACATGAACATGGAAATGTCAACTGAAGCAGTTTAGATTCCACGAAATCCCAAGCAAACTAACAGTATTTACACTGTGCGCCGATCAGCATTGTTTTAAGGACATCGAGCGCGAATAATCACTAGCAACCTTCGATCGAAGGACACAAATTGACTCCGAATCAGAGAACCGCAATTGATTCCCCGAAAAACCGCACGACAACGACGCCTGAAAGTATGCAATCATACCATCGAGCCTAACTGAGCAATCAGCCGTGATTTGTGCCATCACCTGCCATCACCAACCGAGCCGAAGGGTCAAACACGATTCAAATCCACGGATCCGGATGGTGAGGGGGAACGAGACACTAAATAGACTTTCAATTCAACCTCTGTCATCCATCGCAAATTTGCTTTCAATTTACCTTCCCCGAACGTGCCAGCGACGGAAACTTCAATCGCCAGCTCGGTTCCTGTTCAGTCCGTCCGTCCTTTGATGTCTCGCGTGTACACCGGCGAGCACGCGTTCACGGTTTTACATCGTTTCCAGAGGGGTTTACTACTACCCCACGAAGTGTTGCTGGTCGGTGGTGGTGGAAGGATTCAAGCATCCGCTCGGTAATTGTTGTAAATGGAGCTTTGCGCGCCACGGGTCCGCGAGTATGTGTCCGATGACCGATGGCAAAACATTCATGCATCGCTAAACAGCTTAATTAATCTTTCACGGATTCATTTGTGCGTCGTCTGGGTTCCGGTTGCCCTCGTCGTCGGCCGTTGCGTACTTGCGTGGCCACATATGTTGACCGCAAGCTGGAGATTCTCCCCAACCTCGACGTTGCTACCACGGCACGGCCGAGCGGCTAGACGACACACACGCGCTCATATTTATTTATGGTATGTAGATTTATCCTTGCAGAAAGGATAATTCATTTAATTGATAGAAGTGGCTTTGTGCGAAAAAAAAAAACAACAACATCAGATGTTACAGCGCCCGGTTACCGAACGTCAATGGCAGAGGAACGCCGTGTCTTATGCTACCTTGCTATGGTTATTATGGAGACCGGTTGATGGCCAGGATAAAAGTGAATCCACAGAAGCGTGAACGCATTTGTCCGGTCAACCAGGGAGCGTCTAATTAGATTACTCGTTTGAAATTGTGGTTTTTAATTGCCTCAACTAATGGTAACGAGATTCACTTGTTTTTGGTCAAATTGGATGTGTCCTGATAATTTGAAAATAAAAGTCTTGCAATTGATAGGAAAACACGAAAATCTGTTCATATAAAGCCTGTCAGCGTTAAATTCCGGACACCAACATAATAGCAGTAAAAAAAATAACACTTAATTCAACAAATCCGATGGTTTAGTTCACCATATTAGAGTTATATCTACCTTAGAAACAATAGATTAAGATGTTAATCCTTCTCTCTGTAAAATTCTCGGACTTTCTGTGGTTCACCCGCCATTAGGTTCCGTACGGTATCCTTAGATAAGCCCGCCGTGACGGTTCTTCATCTTCTCTTGAAATCATCGGTACCATATGCTTTCTTCTTAGTTTCGAAGAGTTTTCGCTTAACTAGAGCCCAGTACTACTCTATTGTACTGGACAGTTTGGTGTATTGTTTGTTTTTGGCTCGTATTCGACCGCTTGTACCTTTTATCTTCCCAGGAAGGATTTTGCCTAGTGACAACCCAAGTAACATGGCCAAAACCATCCAGCTTTATTAAGATTTATTAAAGTTTTATGAAAGCCACTAGAAATCAATTTGATTGTATTATGACAATAAGGTTTCAAATTTTATTCAGGTTTATGAGAACTTACTCAGCTGCTTTACAACGATCTTAAAATCTTGTCTTCTAAAGATCCCCTCACTCCTATCAGAGGTTTTATTTTGACTTTATGAACTCGTAAAATGCAGTTTTGAAATGCCGTTTGAGGACTCATTAAAATTGTGGTCAGTTAAAAAATCATTTTAAAACCATTTTTCCTCCAGTAAGGAGTGTATCGAAAATATGCTATCCACAAACTTTCTTTCAAATTATGTTGAAAACCGATATTTTATTCATACAAAAAATTTATCCTTTATTGTACGAGGTTAAACTTGAACATAATGAAGACCGGATGAAATTTAAGTTATTCCTTCACCAATTTTCGAACTTTGGATCGAATGCTCTTCATCAAGTTCCGGACAAGTGTTGCATCGCATTTTTTGGACGCTTGAGCCCAAATTTTTTTTGAACTCCTGCATGTTCCCACCTGCCTTACCAGTCTTCTTGAAGACCCTCTTCACGATTGCCCAGTAACGTTCGATGGGTTGAAGCTGAGGGCAATTTGGTGGATTGATATTTTTCTCAACGAAATCTATACCCTTTACCGCAAGCCAATTGAGAGTGGTTTTGGCATAGTGAGCCGACGCCAAATCCGGCCAAAACAGTGGAGGTGTACTATGCTTCTTACATAAAGGCAACAGTCTCTTCTGGAGACACTCAGATTTTTTTTTTTTTTTTTTAATTCAAGTTTAATTTTATTTGCATCTTAGTATAATGTTATAACATACCGTTTTCTTTTTTGTTAAGTGATTCTGCAGATAATGCGTTTCAAACTTTAGTTTTTTCTGTTCTTAAATTCTTATTTGTTTTTGGCTGTGTTTATCTTGCGATAGTGTTTTGGGTGCATGTGTTTTACATTTGATATCACTTAATCTAACTTATCATACTACTATTTACATTTTGAGGGTGGGGGCTAATTACAAGGGAAGTAAGGAGGGGGGGGTATTATTTAGAAAAGGTTTCTAATTATCGGCCATTCTGAGCCTAGTGCTCTGTTGCGATAGTTTGTGGTGATTGCATCAATTTCAATGTCAAGCTTTTGCATGCCGGCAAGCCTGTGTACGTCGGTTGTTCTTGTGAATGGTGGAAGATTTAGTATCATTTTCAGAAATTTGTTTTGGATGATTTGCAGCTTATCTTGGTGACATTTGGCGCACTCTCGCCAAATTGGACAAGCATATGTGAGCATCGGCAGGACAATTTGCCTGTAGATGGCCATTTTGTTCGTTCCAGAAAGCTTTGATCGCCTGTTGATGAGCGGGTAGAGTAGCCTCATCATGACGATGCTCTTCTGTACTCTCTCGGTGATGTGTGACCTGTAGAGAAGTTTGTCGTCTAGCGTTAAGCCAAGATAACGGGCCTCCCTGGCCCACTTTACCTCGGTGTTTCCAATTTTTAATTTGGACTGTGGCTTTAATCGGGTCGTGTTGCGGTGCGGGAAAATGATGGCTTGTGTTTTGGCGGCGTTGACTTTGATCTTCCACGTCTGGAGGTATTCTGTATAAGCATTTAATCCGCATTGCAGCTTGTCGACTAGGGCTTTGATGATTCTTCCAATGTAATAGATTGCCGAGTCATCGGCAAACAGCGAGAGGGTACCTCCAGACGGGAGGGGGGGAATGTCCGACGTGTACAAGTTGTACAACAATGGTCCCAAAATACTGCCTTGAGGCACTCCGGCGGGGATCGGGTACTCGGTTGAGAGGTTGCCAGAGACGCAGACCTGCGAAGTCCTACCATGCAGGTAGTTGGCGACGATCCGGACCAGATACGTTGGGAAATTCTGCTGCATCAGCTTATGCGTCAAGCCATCGTGCCAGACGTTATCGAACGCTTTCTCTATATCGAGAAACGCCATGGCAACGGTCTTAGAGACCGCTTTAGACCGTTTTAGAGTATTCGTCACACGTTGGAGCTGATGGACCGTCGAGTGGCCACGTCGGAACCCAAACTGTGCATCTAGCAAGATGTTGGATGCTTCAGTGTGGGCGAGGAGTCTTCGTTGAATAACTTTCTCGAACAGCTTGCTGGTCGAGGAAAGCAAGCTTATCGGACGGTAGCTAGGCGGGTAGGTGGGATCCTTACCCGGTTTCAGAATGGGTACCACCTTAGAGACCTTCCAAGATGCCGGGAAGTAGCTGATTTCGAGACAACGGTTGAATAGATTCGTCAGGAGATGAAGCGCTTTGGGCCCTAAACTTTTCAGGGTGATATTAAAGATCCCGTCAAAGCCAGGGGCCTTCATATTTTTGGCCTGTTTAATAAGGCTGCTGAGCTCGTCTATCGATACTTTGTGGTCCGCCGGAAGATCGACTGGAAGTGTGGTGAGGTGATCAACGCTGGCCGCTACTGCTGTCTCCATTGGGCTGACCATATCCCTACCCAAGTTATGCGAAGCCAGGAATTGGCGGGACAGTGCGTTCGCCTTTTCGCTCGCCGTAATGTGAATTTTACCCAGTTCCCTGATTGGAGGCACCGGCTTAGGTTTTGTTTTGAGAACTTTGGCTAGTTGCCAGAAGGGTTTTGAGTAATTAGGGAGATTTTGCAGATCCCTGCTAAACTCCATGTTTTTCAACTTGGCTACTCTGGTGGCAATGATATTGTTGAGTTGTTTAACCAGGTGCCTCCTAGCAGGGTTCTGGGTTCTCTGGAATTGTCGGCGCGCACAATTGCGAAGCGAGATGATTCGTTTTGTGGCAATGTCTAGTTTGATACACTTACCCACCACCATTGTTGACGGGATGAGCCGGGATACAGCCTCGTTGATGACACCAGTGAACTGCTGAAGTGCGTCGTCAATGGCCATAGGAGTGGCTAGGTCGAGGTTGTCGATGGTGCGATCTTCAATGAAACGTTGAATCTGGGGCCAGTTAGCTCTGTGGTAGTTTCGTCTACGAAACCGTGGGTTATTACGCAGTTCTAGGTTCACCTCGAAGATGACCGGGAGGTGGTCGGACGAGAGATCGTTGATTGCTTCCGGGATGGAGCAGCTATCGATGATGTTGGTCAGAGCTATGTCTAGTGTGGAGCCAACACCGGCCGGCGAGATAAATGTAGGAGCGTCTGGGTGGAGAACGACATAGTGTCCAGCCTGCAGGTCATTGGCAAGTACTACCCCATTCCGGTTCCTTCTGGAGTCTCCCCAGAGCGGGTGTCGGGCGTTCAGATCACCAGCGATGATGAACTTTCCGTTACGTCTGGTAAGCTTTTGGATGTCATTTTTCATCCGAATGGAAGAGCCGTCCGATATTTTGCTTTGGGATGGACAGTACATGGCGACGATTTCGATAGGACCAGCAGATGTAGACAGTTCGATTCCTACTGCCTCGATGAAAGACAATCGGTAATCGGGGAGGGGCCGGAATACCAGTCCCTTTCGAATGGCGATGGCGACACCACCACCACGTTGATTCCCAGCTCGATCCAGGCGGAAGATGGTATGCTCGGGAAGGCTCAAGTTGTTGGTAGGCTTCAGGTGCGTTTCCGTTAGGATAGCGAGGTCAGTTCGGCGTGATTTTAGAAACTCAGAGAGTTCTAGTGTTTTGGCCGCCAGGGAACGGGCGTTCCAATTGAGGATTCAGGCGATGAATGCTGCTGGTCATGAACAGATGCATCATCTGCATTATCATCTTTTGCATATCGGCGACTAGCGAGGCCAGATGCGCGATCATGTTTGCAGTTGATTCCGACTGGGGTGCCGGCTCCGATTGAGTCCATTGGGTGTTGGGGTCCTGTATCGGACGGTGCCAGTTGAAGCCTGGGGGGACACCAGATGCGTTATTTCCGACGGGAATTGTTCGCTGTTGGGGTGGAGTAGCAGACGTCGGTGCCGTTGTGCGGGGCAACGTGGGGAAGGAGTCGAGGTCGAACATGGGCTCCTTCTGCTTTCTTGCCGTTCTGTGGGGCTGGTTCCTAGCGGATGCTTGGGACCGAATTTTCAGGTATTCCTCCCTTTTCGGACACAGCTTGCTGGTTGACATGTGCTCACCGGCACAGTTTGAACACCTGAACTGGCAGGCTCCTTCCTGTTGGCAGTCACTGGTTTGATGCTCTTGGGCGCAGTAGTTGCACTTCGGCTTCATGTTGCAGTTCCTAGTGCCATGTCCAAAAATGAGGCACCGCATGCACTGCGTTAGTTCGCGGTTAGGACCCTTGTATGCTTCCCATTTTACGATGACTTGTCTTATGGAGCGAATGACGTTTAGGCTACCGAGCGTAGCACTGCCCCTGGCAAAATGCACCAGGTACAGTGAATCCCGGTATTTGGTCGATCGGTTCCGCCTGTTGATGGGATAAACCGCCAGAGGTTGCAGGTTGTAGGAGTGACGCAGTTCCTCCACTATTTCGCCGGTTTCCATCTCCGGCAGGCCACGAATGACGACCTTGAATGGCTTCTCCGAAGCCACGTCGTAGGTGAAAAACTCTTTACCTGCCTTGCTCAGGTATGTTTTCGCTCTGTTGTACTCCGTCTCGCAGGAGAAGATGAGCTTCGTGCCCATGCTAGAAAGTTGGAAGCTGGCATTCACATTGATAGCCTGCATGACCTTACGCAGACTGCTTAGAGACTCCGATTTCACCACGAGAGGGGGGAGCCTGACCTTTTTCGATGCCAGACCAGATGTGCCACTACTGCTTGGCATGCTGCGAGGTAATTGCTGCTTCGGTGTAGCCGTTGTGTGGACGGAAGACTGGTCGTCGTTGTCACTTTCGTCGGACAACATTTCGTAGCGATTGCTGCTAATGTCGATGTGGGTGCTGGCAGCAGCCTCAATGCCTGGCGTACCGCTTCGCTTGCCTCGCTTCAACGGAGGGCTGACCTCCTGGGATTTGTTGGGAGAGAGGCTCTTCTTTTTTCCTCTTTTGCCCATGGCACTCGCGCACTCGTTCACTTTTACTATTTCAACCGTTTTCCTATACGTGCTCGCTCGTCGGTTGCTCACACGGGAATGAGACACTCAGATCGATAGATTTCCGCATTTATAGTTCCGGTAGTGTAAAAAATGGTTGACTTCAAACCACAGGAACATATTGCTTGCCATACCAGTACCTTTCGACCGAATTTCTCCACTTGAATCGACCTGTCAGCATCGCTCACATCCTCCCCAACGACGGCAGTAAAGTATTGTGGACCTGGAAGGGTTTTTGAGTCCTCCTTTATATAGGTCTCATCGTCCATCAAAACGCATGCATCCGGACGCTGCAAAAGACGCGAATACAATTTCCGGGCCCTTGTTGCTGCTCGCTTCTTCAGTTCTGCACTTTGTTTCGAGATTTTGTGCTTCTTGTAGGTCTTCAGGTGGTTTCGCCTTTTGATACGCTGGATCATTCCAACACTCGTTCCTGCTTTTTTGGCCAAATCACGTATTGACATTGATTTGTTCTTCATGATTATAGATACCACTTTCTGCTCCAGTTTGGGGTTGGAAGAACCGAGTTTTCTGCCTTTTCCTGGTAGCTCATCCAAAGAATAGTGTTCCCCAAAACTTATTAATGATGGTTTTAGCACTCGCATGATGAATTCCAAACCGCTTCGCCAATTTTCGCATAGTAATACCCTTCTCACTTAGCCATGTGTCCAGAACCTTAATTTTCACTTCCTTTTCAATACGCGACATTTTGAAAACGCAGAATTTGAACCGCACAAACAAGTAAACAAAAGAAAGCTGACAGTCAAACGCACAGCATGCAGTGTTCATAGCATAAAAAAACCATCACAAATGCATGCGTACAACGCAAATGTATGTGGATAGCTTATATTCGATACACTCATTAGTGCTATAGTAGCCATTGCGAAGATAAACTGGCTCTTTGGCAAAACTGTGATTTCTTACAATCGCCATATTGAAATGTTGAAATTCACCCAATTCTAAATGAAATGCAAATGAACTGTAGATCAGAGACCGATTTCGGCATTCTTTTAAATAGCCTTATTGAATTCCATAAATTTTCAAGAAATTTATGATAAATGTATCGAATATATTTGTTTCAATTTTGTTCTTGTTGATGTTAACTAGCATAATCTCCGAGGCGCATTTATTTTCGGCTCTTAACGTGCCAATATTCACCATAAAATTCAAAGCGCAAGCGATGATACGCTATTATAAAGTAGGACTTTTTTCATAGATATTATTCACTGTTAAATGAATCCGAAGAGCAGAGAGGCAACAAAGCAGAACAACAAAAACCAACCACGATACCACCGTGAAGTTTGACAGCTGTGGCCATTTGGCCCTATGCTGGTTTTGGTGGCAGCCAATAGGTTTTATGAAGGTTCTCAAGTGGTCATAACATCTTACACTAGAACATTTTCAAAATCTCTATGGTCTTGTAAAGTTTTTATAAATTTGTTTTCACAACCACCTATAGAGTGAGCCACTTTGCAGTTCAAACCGCATCACGTAAGTATCAACAACAGTGCTCTTTCATAGATTCCCCGAGACGGGGTAGAAAACCTGATCCCGCTGACCCGCTCTCGTCCATTAATTAAGACAGACACAATGAATGGTCAAATCTACGTGAAGGAGTGTCTGCAAAAAAGGCTGCTACTCTTGATCAAACAGCATAACAAGCCTACAAGCTTTTGGCCTGATCTTCCTTCCTGCCATTACTCTAAATATGCACTAGAGTTGTACAAAAGTAACGATGTCGTATTGGTACCAAAGGAGATGTATCAACCAAACTGCCCAGAGATTCGCCCTATCGAAACACTAGCGAATAGCGGATAGTGTTGAAAAATTTAAGAGAGATTGGCCAAAAGTGGTGAAAATGATAGCACTGGTAGCACTGTGCAGAAGCTCAAGAGTAGTGTTATGGGAAAAGTCACCTAATCAAGCAAATTGAAATGAAGATTCAAAGAAAACATTGTTTTATACAATGTTTGAGGAAACAATTAAATTAAAAATCACAGTAATGTCTTTTTTTATAGTTCTTATTTGAGAAAGAAAGTGTATTTATATTTTTTGGAACAGTCTATAGATGCGTCCTTGATCCAATATGATCCATGAATATAATTAAAAGTGCACTTAGATAACGTGTTATCAAATTGGTGACTTTGAAGCAGTTTATGGAAAGATTAAGGCACATCTTAGTAAGGAGTCAACTATAAACTGCGTTCTTCGGGGCACGCTTTATTTGATTTTTTACTTTTTTGTGTGACGTTCTAGGTTTTTGAAATATTCCACGAACTTGAAGAACTCACAATTTACAAATTTTGTAGAAAACACCATCTTCAAAGTTCAAGATAATATTTCCCAGAAATTAAGGAGAGAACTTCCCAGAAAATCAGCAGAGCGCTTTTCAGCGCTTCAGAAAAAAGTTTAGGGAAGAGGACTACTTAGCAGTTTGCTACATTTGGAGAGGAAATTTAATTTATAAAAAAATCAGAAACAAACTTCCACAAAGCTCAAAACGTCCTAAAAATTCAGGAGAGAACTTCTCTGAAGTTCAGGAAAGAACTTATTAAAAGTTCCAAATTAAACATCCCAAAAGTTTAATTGGAACTTCTCAAAAATGCTAGAGAGCTTGCCAGTAGTTAAAGAGAGAACATATTAGAATTTCAGAATTTTCAAAATGAGGAGTTCTCAAAGTTCATGAAGAAACCTCGTTAGAGAAAATAAAGAAACTTTCTAGAATAATAATAAATACTTCCTAATAGTTTGAGCAAGATTTCCTCAGAATTTCAGGAACAAACTTCCCCGGAGTAAAGTAGCAAACTTCCCAATAGTGCAGGAGAGGACTTCTTAGAAGTTCAGGGAGAAACTTCCAGGAATTTAACGGAATTTTCCTAGAAATTCTAGAGAGAACTTTCCCAAAGATTTATTGAAGTTATCCTCGGAGTTCAAATTAAGACTTATCGGATGTTTAAATAGAATAAACTCAAGAAGAAACCGAGAATTTCAGGAAAAACTTACCAGAGAAGTTTCTTACCAGAGAAAAACTCTCCAGAAGTTGAAAATTTCCCAAAAGCTTAGTTGAAACTACTCATAAGTGCTGTTCAAAATCGAACATTCCAGAATGAGGCTTTCTTGCAGTTCAGGAATTCCCAGAAGTTCAGGTAGATACTTCTGAGAAAAACAGGATGAAAATTTCTAGAAATATAGGAGATACTTCCCAGCAGTTAGAGCAGGAATTTCTCAGACATTCAGGAACAAACTTATCCGAAGTTCAGAAGACAGCATCCCTAGAGT
Organism: Aedes japonicus; assembly: GCA_034211315.2. Classification (NCBI taxonomy): domain Eukaryota; kingdom Metazoa; phylum Arthropoda; class Insecta; order Diptera; family Culicidae; genus Aedes; species Aedes japonicus. Next base: position 77,321 of record JASCZW010005479.1, on the reverse strand, counting down.
TCCAAAGAGGACTTTTCAGAAATTCAGGAACCAAATTCCAACAAATTTAAGAACATTTTTCAAAAAAGTTCTGGAGAGAACTTTCTCAAAATTTTGTAAAAAAAAATCTTTGCTGTTAAGAAAGGAACTCATCGGAAGATTGAACAGTACTTAAGGAGTGTATCGAATATAAGCTATCCACATACATTTGCGTTGTACGCATGTATTTGTGATGGTTTTTTATGCTCTGAACAATGCATGCTGTGCGTTTGACTGTCAGCTTTCTTTTGTTTACTTGTTTGTGCGGTTCAAATTCTGCGTTTTCAAAATGTCGCGTATTGAAAAGGAAGTGAAAATTAAGGTTCCGGACACATGGCTAAGTGAGAAGGGTATTACTATGCGAAAATTGGCGAAACGGTTTGGAATTCATCATGCGAGTGTAAAAACCATCATTAATAAGTTTGGGGAACACTGTTCTTTGGATGAGCTACTAGGAAGAGGCAGAAAACCCGGTTCTTCCAACCCGAAACTGGAGCAGAAAGTGGTATCTCTAATCATGAAGAACAAATCAATGTCAATACGTGATTTGGCCAAAAAAGCAGGAACGAGTGTCGGAATGATCCAGCGTATCAAGAGGCGAAACCACCTGAAGACCTACAAGAAGCAGAAAATCTCGAAACAAAGTGCAGAACAGAAGAAGCGAGCAGCAACAAGGGCCCGGAAATTGTATTCGCGTCTTTTGCAGCGTCCGGATGCATGCGTTTTGATGGACGATGAGACCTATGTAAAGGAGGACTCAAAAACCCTTCCAGGTCCACAATACTTTACTGCCGTCGTTGGGGAGGATGTGAGTGATGCGGACAGGTCGATTCAAGTGGAGAAATTCGGTCGAAAGGTACTGGTATGGCAAGCAATATGTTCCTGTGGTTTGAAGTCAACCATTTTTTACACTACCGGAACTATAAATGCGGAAATCTATCGATCTGAGTGTCTCCAGAAGAGATTGTTGCCTTTATATAAGAAGCATGTACACCTCCACTGTTTGGCCGGATTTAGCGTCGGCTCACTATGCCAAAACCACTCTCAATTGGCTTGCGGAAAGGGTATAGATTTCGTTGAAAAAATATCAATCCACCAAATTGCCCTCAGCTTCGACCCATCAAACGTTACTGGGCAATCGTGAAGAGGGTCTTCAAGAAGACTGATAAGGCAGCTGGGAACATGCAGGAGATCAAACAAATTTGGGCTCAAGCGTCCAAAAAATGTAACCGTGCGGGGGAAGGGTGCTGAATCACAGTAAAACGCGATGGATTAAGCGCCACTCCCATTAAGGGAGACCACCGGTCGTGTTGAATATGCCCGACTAATTTTTGAAACTGGTTTCTCAGAGGAACCACCCGAACGGTACTTTGGAAAACCCTACTTCAAACGCACATATGCTGCTGAAACCTCAAATGAACACCTTCTGCCGATAAAATTAACGAAAACCCACCAATCCATTCAAGCTATATAATTCCGTAGTCTCTTTAGACTTTAAAGCCAGAACAAACCAACGAACCTGTTTTCAAACGAATGTGCTTGATTTGAATAGACGAACGCAATATTGAAAATGACGAATGAGCCAGCTAAAGGACGAAACGTGAATAAAACGCGAAACTAAACAACAAACTCAATCTCAATCTATTTAACATCTATTTACAAGCTTCACTCGTGTTGGACAGAACTTGTCTCTAAAGCTACAAATTATCTAACTAATCATGGCCATGAAAACTTTGTACGGACATACCTGCGCAGGTTTTTTCTGATGACGGTGATGACGGTGACAAACGAAGCAATGCTGATGACGGAACGATAGCGACGATAATTTGAAGCGGTGATGGCTCAGGAATGGCGACGGTTCTGAAATGGCGACGGTTCCAAAATGGCGACGGTCCGAAATGACGCTGACACACACAAATGGCGTGTCGCGGCGTACCTAGGCCCGTGCGCAATATGGCCGAAACTAGAGTTGCGGAGAGAGTGGCGGCTGACGGAAGGCTTCCGATTTATATTTTGTCGAGAACGTCCGGAATTGACCGTCTCCTTCAATATGAGAGTCCCCTTCCCAAGCGACCCGGCTTCATGTACCTTCCGCTATGACCGAGCGGGTTAATGGAAGACTACTATATATTTTGGGTAAGGTCCGGTTCGGCGTCCGACACTCGACAACGGATCACTGAAACCGCGCTTCTCGCTCCACATGGTTGTAACGCGTAGGGTGTGAAACACGACGGATTATTGGCGACCGTCAGATAGCTTTGCTAGTTTTTCTGAGCGAACTTCACTCTCCTCCGTTTAGCTACCTGATCAGGCGGGCCTTTGCAGGGCGCACGAGTCTGGCGTTCTTGCAGACGACGTTCACCAAATCGCTCAAATCAAATTCTTCAGCATCCACGATCGCCGAACGAGGAATATTAAACCAGCCCGTACAACACAAAAGCCCGTCGTGAACGAGCTGTCCAACGCGAAGATGACCAAAATTAAAATCAAGAAACACCCGAAATTAAACATTTAGTAACATTACCTTTTGTACGTATTCACAATTTTTAATCGATTTTACCAGTTATTGCAACGCATATGCTACACAAAAGCACTCTAAAAACTGAATATACAAAAAAAGCTACATCTATGAACTGGCTCATGCCATTATTTAACAAGTCACCTTTGACTAAACACTTAAAACACTTAAAACCACGTCAAATACAACTGTTTTCCAGCCGATTCGCTAGCGTAATGGCCCGGCATTAAAACACTCCATTGCCCAAGAAACCACGGAATCAAAGAAATTGAATTGGACGCGAGAAATGATGTTCGGCTTAGCCATTGTATTGTATTCAGGTGTTCATTTGATATCCATCTCTTTCGCATATGTAGCCTCCTCATAAAAACAAACTTTCATCTAGCGTGCTATAAAAAGCTTCCACCCATCATGCAATAAGAAACCCTACAAATGTACAATGAATAACACGACTCAGAAACAAGAATCAATTGGAAACGAAAATCTAATTTGAAACCACATAATCTACTATTTACATTACCTTGAACTACAAATCTAGTATTTACATATTTACATTTATACAAAATTGGTCCAAATAAACGCACCGCGTTACAAAAATGCGATGCAACACTTGTCCGGAACTTAATGAAGAGCATTCGATCCATAGTTCGAAAATTTGTGAAGCAATAACTTAAATTTCATCCGGTTTTCATTATGTTCAAGTTTAACCTCGTACAATAAAGGATCAATTTTTTGTATGAATAAAATATAGGTGTTCAACATTATTTGAAACAAAGTTTGTGGATAGCTTATTTTCGATACACTCCTTAAGTTCGGCAAAAAAAACTTATCAACTTTTCCTGGAAGGTTAGGTTGGGTGTTAGATGTGAATTGACAAGAAAATCAGGAGGGACTGCTCAGAAGTTCGTGAAGAAACCTTCTAAAAGTTCAGGAGAAAACTTCCCTGAATTTCAATAAAGAGCTTTGTCGTCGATCAGAAAAGAGCTTCCCTGAATTTCAAGAGAAAATCACTGACAAACAGAAGAAGCTTCTCCTCTCTTTTTTAGCATTTAGAGCTTTTTGATTTAACAATCGCCTATTGCTTGCTCTAAAAATAGTGTTCAAAATGCGCCCCACAGTTCTTAATTGACAGCTTTCGATGCTATTTTTGCATTTTTTTTGATTTTGTGGCAAATCCAATTATACCCTATATGCCCAGGGAGTCGAGAAATTTTCCATAACAAAAAATTCCTGGGTCATACCGGGAATCGAACCCAGTCACCTCCAGCCTGGAATTGCTTTGTAGCTGCGCCTTTACCGACTGAGCTAAGGGAGGACCCAACAGAAGAAGCAGTAAATGCAAAATCATTCATATGACCATAATGATATTCACTGCAGATGACACCGTATTCAAAAATGAGAACTCCATCTCACCACGTTTGAGAGATATGATCGGCAAACAAGAGTAAAAATTTAAATACTTGTTCGTTGACTGTCAAAAATTTCTGAAAATTCTGAATTGCTGTATGATGTAATATTTTAAGGACCTTTTGAAATGTTTCAACACTTTTCAGTATTAGTATTAGCACACGACACTGAAGAAGTCTGCACATTGTAGACGAAATACGCGTTTGTGTTTACATAAGCAATAATAAAATAAATGGAAATTACTAATATTTTCTCTCATTTTCTAATTTCAACACTAGAACAGTTAACAGTTGAGCTCAGTTACCGACTCGATCAGTTTCAGTCGGTGTCTGTAATGCGCAATTTCACCCGACTCGACAGCGACAAGTGTCGACTCGACTTCTATAACTAACCCTTTACACTCCCGCTTAGTTTTACTCAATTTTTGAGTACAATTGTTGGCTATCTCTTTTTCTCTCACGAAAATGTTACTAAATTTTCGTTAAAAAGTGGATCAACTCAATTTTTGAGTAGATCCACTTTTTACGAAAATTGAGTAACATTTCTGTGAGAGAAAAAGAGATGGCCGACAATTGTACTCAAAAATTGAGTAAATTGAAGCGAAAGTGTATGTTTTGATGTGAGGATGTCAAGTAAGCCATGAGATCCATGGAAGAGAAAATTAATCACTATCCTAACAACCGTTGCTGTGTACGGTAACAAAAAGCAATAATTTTCAATCGTTAGAAAAAACTAGTTTCTTTCTCCATACCGGAGATCGGGAAAGTGTCCTCTGTCCAGGTGAGCTTCCTTTCGGACCAATGATTGACACTATGATTGAGAATGATTTCACCGAAAAAGGTTTGAAACAACGAACTCGAATTGGTAAACGGGGAAACTAATTCTCAATACATTTGATGTCTCTGGAACCCCTAAGGGCCGCCAAAGAAGCTCTTCACAAAGTTAGGAAAAAGGTTGACGCAGATAAAGACACGTGCTTTACGTGAACATTTTTCTCCGGATGAATTGATGTTTGCTGTAGCATCTAGCGAACAATCAGCAGGTTAGCTATTCGATGGCATCTAAAGCAAATGAAAAATGTACAAACTTACGTAATAGGAATGAAGAATGTTGACAATATGATACAAAAGGTTGTTGGAGATCCTGCTTCATTTGATGTACCAGAAATTTCCATTACTGTTAAAGCATATTCTCCGGAAGAAGCTCTTGCATTCATTTACAAAAATAACTTTTCCAAAGCACAGTACATGGATATTCGACTTAGCACTCTTCAGAATGGAGCAGATATGCAGCATAAAGACTGTATTCGATGAAATTTGGACACACAAAATAGGTCACCAAAAACTTTCCTTGAGCCCGATTCTGGAAATAAAGTACTACTAAATGGTTAAGTTTTGACACCATTGGTTTATTGAACCTGTTCTTCCAACCCAAATGCCCGCACCTTTTCCTTGACCCCTTTCATCAAATTTTGGGCAATGATAGGACCGACTTGCTTACTTATTTTTAACCACACTTTCTTTAGTTCAAGTTCATTTTCTATCAGTTTTGGAGTTTTAACGAGCTTTGCCTTCATGATTGCCCAAAATTTTTCAATTGGGCGAAGTTCCGGAGTGTTTGGAGGGTTGACGTCTTTTGGTACAAAAACTACATTATTATCTTTGTATCAGTCTAAGACGGGCCGGGCATAGTGGCAAGATGCCAAATCCGGCCAAAACAGTGTCGGGCCATCGTGAGATCTCAAGAAGGGCAGAAGTCGTTTTTGGAGGCATTCGTCCTTGTAGCTTTGTCCGTTGACGGTCCCAGAGGTGATGAAGGGCTGACTCATTTTGCCACATCCGCAGATCGCTTGCCAGACAAGGAATTTTTTGGCGAATTTCGACAGTTTCTTCATCCGTACACTCTCCGGAACGGCCAACTTAGAGGTGGCGACGTAGTGTTCCTGTCCTGGCATTTGTTTGGTGTCGGCTTTAATGTAGGTCTCATCGTCCATCACAATGCAGAACGGTTTTGTGAGCCACTCCCTGTACAGTTTTCTTGCACGAGTTTTGGCCACCGAGTTCTGTTTATCGCTCCGGTTCGGTGCCTTCTGGACCTTGTACACATGTAATCCAGAACGTTTCATTGTTTTCTGCACAAAACAAACTGAAACTTTCGCCTTTTTCGCAACATCCTTGATCGAAATGTTGGGATAACGCTTAAATTGGTTCAATACCATCCTGGCCTTCTCCGGATTTGATGTGCCACGTTTTTTGCCACTACCATTTTTCCGCTTGGTTGTCTTACGGTCCTTTAACGATTTGATCACATGAGATACGGTTGAATGTGCGATTCACAGCTGTTTTCCGATCCATCGATGAGAAGTGTTTGGGTCTTCGAAGTGAGTGCCCAAAATTTGTTGGCGCACTATTTCTTCATTCGAAGCCATCACTGAAATCACTCGACCGATTTTCACGAAACTCATTACACAATTGACACAACACAATGAAATACATTCAGTTAAAATTTCAATAATTTTTACCCACACGCTAAAAAGTTACGCGTGTGTCCAAATTTCATCGAATACAGTCTTTATAACATAATTCTTGATACAAAATCGATGCCAACCTTCTGGTAAATCTTAACAAAGAAACCAACTGGTAATAATTACTAGTAAAGTCGTACACACTCGACATACAGGAATATCAGTTTTATCTTCCGTGGCAGGTTCGGCTTCAATATCTTGTAGACCACACCACTACTCGGTTAGTTAACAGTAAAGTTCCTTTGGAAAAAAAAAACAGTAATAGTATTCTCATAGACACAAACTAAAATTGATTTATAAGTGGGGTTGTGGTGGTAGCAGCAATCACGCAAGATACAAGCATGGTTTCAAAGAAGAGTTCGGAGACGGTTGAAATCATTGAATACAGTGATTCGCATGTACTAGAATTCTTATTTATTCATCTACTTTTAACAGCACGTCAAGCTGCAACGGGAAAAATAGTTTAGGATAATACGTTGCCTTCTTCTGTCAATTTCTGCCACCCAATCAAACTGTTATTTGCAAAGGAGAGTGCAGAATTGACCTCACGTGAAGGTGAGTCAATAGAAACGCAAATCAGTCTGCTAATTTCCACCTTTTGCCGGTTGGAAAATATTGCGGTTTCCGGTTTGCCAAAACTGTATATTTGAATAGTTGATACTAAAGTCGTCAACGATGTCACTGGCATCAACACTCAATCCTGCCAGATCTTTGGCCGATCAGGTCCGCTCACACCTTCTTCAGTTGCCAGTTATCTGATCGAAAGACCACTGACGGTGTACCGTTTGTGCACAATCCGATTTCTTCGCTCGGGAGAAAGACCACACATTTTAAATCTTCCGTACGAAACATTGAAAAAAATGACAACATCAGTTTAATTTCGATGTAAACAACAGAGTGCAGCCAAAATTTGGTTGAATACTGCACTCATTTTGATTTGACGGATAATCATTAGTGTATTTATAACTATCGGAACAGTCTATACTAGTAAATTGACAAAACGAATCGTCATCTTAAACCAACATACCCTCCCCCTGCATCGAAGGCTTCGAAGACCGAACACTCCACTTGATATTGGATATTAATTTCGCTTAACTTTACGACCTTCAACCCAGCTGAAGAAGAAAAAACTCATAAAACCCGTTGAAACGAGTCCCAATCGCGGAATGCACTCCGGCCACGATGGAGTCTGCCAACCACTTTCCCAATAGATATGCAAAAGCAGAGCTCAGACATCTTAGGATTTTCCACCCGAAATGGGGGTTGAAGCCACTTTTATCGCCCCGTGAGTGCGATGGCTCAGAAGCGAATCGGTTTGGCGGGAATAAAATCCCAGTCGCTGGCGCATTCTCTTATTTATCTTACATTAATTTGGAATTTTATTGCCTTCAGAAGCGCGAGCTCTCCAGTAGACGATATGCTAATTCCGGGGGTTGATCTCTTTTTATCTCCCGGGCACTCCCACCCCACTGCTCGGGTGGGTTGGAATTAAGGAAACCGGGGGATCTTTTTTTTTTCTCTCTCGCTCGGCTGAATCGTGATGGAAGTCACTGGAATTTGAAGGAAGTGGAAGTGGTTGTCATGTTTACAAATGTGCGAGGTTGTTTTTTTTTTCTTTTCGGTCGGCCGTTTGTGTTTTATGTCGGATTTGGCTTGTTATTTTTACTATTTCATTTGTGAATAAGCATAAAAAAAAACGTGGGCCTAGACGCGGGAGTAATTCATTTCCATTGCAGTCAAATGGTATTTAGCTTAATTGAAATTTATGTCCTTCTAGAGTGACCATTGTGAAAGAGCGGGAGCGATTTGAGATCAGGGGTGAGAGTGCTTCAGAGGTTGCTTCATTGAATAAAGGTAAACGGAACATTTTGCCCTCCAGACACCATCCGCTTGCAAACAAGATAGGAACCTAGAATAATGTAAAAGTATGTTTAATTTTGAAATATTCCTAGAAGTATCAATACTTATGTACCTATTTCGTCTGAAAATAAACTACTGAATAGATGTGGTTAAATAGTTCTTTGTTGAATTGCAAAATATTATTTTCGGACTCCATCGGAAAATTATTAAACTATTTTGCATCGAAAGATCTCCCTTGTCCCCTAGTTTATGTTCATCGCCCAAATCCATCCCAAAAGCGAAGCGCCATCCGTTTGATCTACAAAGTAACCAATTTGGAACATTGTCACATTGTATCGCGTTAGTTAATCCCCTCGCTCGAATGTTCCTGCTCATACGTGGTAAGCCTCGAGCATAAATATTTATGCTCTCCTACCCTCATGCCACCGCCGCCGCCGTGCCGATCCGGCTTTAATCGTATTTAGCACAAGCTTTTTCGCGCTTCTCGCCGTGCCACCGGAGTTTCTAAACCGATTCGGTTGATTGATTTCATCCTTTCATCTCTCGTGGAATCCGAATCACGTCAAATGGTGATTGTGCGCCCATCGGTCATAAAGCAATTGCAACGCGCTTCCCTTTACACTAGTTTACGGCGTTTTCGAACTCGGTTGGCTGATGAACATTTCCAATGGATCAATGATTTCAAAATATGTTGTTAAACCGTTTTCAAGATATACTCTTATTTTGAAATTTATGGTATTTTCAAATGAACATTTTAATTGAAATGCTGATATGTTTGGTTGTATAGCTTCTGTTTGAACAACCTTTGAGCTTTTGTTATTATATATTTTGTGACTCTTTTTCGCTGTTTTGGAAATCCTTTGCCTCACATCCCAAATGCGGTATAGGTCAAGGCTGGAACGAATCCACCACCTTTCATGTGTTTGGTTCGAGTACTAGGTATCACATAACGTTCTTTAAATTCTGTTAGTATTTTCACAGCCTGCGTACACTGACGGAACTATTTACACTTTCTCGGCATATCTTTCGTTCTAGCAAAAATTGTCCATTCTTGGGATCCCAAGGTGATGAGAGAATATTTCCTTCTATATCATCACACTGATTTTAAGAAATGTTTGGTATTTATCGAACAAAAATTGTTCAAAATTTAGAATCAGCGTAGGTGTAATGCGCAAACTCTTATAATAATTCAGTATTTAAAAATCAGAATAGTAGCCCTGAAAAGAGCTTTGCGCAAACTCACCCAAGAAATTTTGGTTTTGTTTTCACTCTCTGCTAAAGGGTGTCCACAGTTAAATTGCATCACTTTAAACTCGTCCCCAAACACAAGTCTCTCAACCGATTGTCATGATATATTCAGGGAATAAAAAACAATGTATAATCTTGGTTTAGGTTTTTTTTATTTCTTTACCTAATCCAAAAGCCCGAACTTTCATCTTAATACCACGAATAAAATATTGTTCAACGCTTGAACCTCGCTTGACATTTTTTTCCGCTTTCAACCATGACTTGGATGCTTGCAAAGTTCGTGCTTCATTATAGCTCAATATTTTTCAATTGGCCGCAACTCTGAAGAGTTTGAGGGATTAAGATCCTTCGGCACGAAATGGACACCATTCGTCTTGTACCACTCCAGAACATCCTTGGAATAGTGACAAGAAGCTAGGTCCGGCCAAAAAATTTTAGGAACGTTGTGTGTTTTGAGAAACGGAAAAAGTCGTTTTTTCAGGCACTCATTCATGTATACTTGACCATTTACAATTAAAGTTGTCACGAAAGCCTTGCTCCGTTTACCACACGAACAAGTTCCCTGCCAAATCATGAATTTCTTGGGGAGCTTCCACACTTGCTGTTTCTTGAGAGACTTTGGAACATCGAACTTGTCTTTCGCAGTCACATACCGGTTGCCGCGAATTTGTTTAGAGTCCGCTTTTACGTGTATATTTGCTGTCCAATTCTGTTTTTCATTGCGGTTTGAAGCTTCCTGAACTTTGAAAGAACGGAGCCGGTCTCGTTTCATAGCTTTCTACACGAAACTTTTGGTAAAGTGCAGCATTTTCGCGACATCCCGAACGGATCAGTTTGGTTTGCGGTTAAAGGCTGCAACCACTCGCTTGTGATCCTTCACACAGTACGGAACCCTTTTTCTACCACTCACTTTCCTCCGATCGACAGTTAAACGTTCCTCGAGACGTTTTACGACGCAAGACACTGTAGACTGGTGAATTTTCAAATGTTCTCGCGCACTTGCTGTTCCTTCGACTCCATTTCGAAACTATGACACATTTCACAATGAAACTCACATAACGTAAACAATACACGCTAAGGTCATGTTACCCAAAATTTCGTTGAAATCAACCCAAAGAGTGAAATGTTACGCTTCTCAACATGCCAGCGGAAGAGAATTTTTTCGTCAAACAGTAAACCTAGATACGTTACTTCGGCGGACCACTCAACCCTTGTGCCATCCATGATTATTGTACACACCGGGGGAGGATTCAGTTTGGGTGATTGTCGTTGGAGGAACATAATAGCTTGTGCTTCAGAGACACTGATTTTGATTCTCCACTTCCTTGCATTATTGGTAAATGTGTTGAGGTATCAATGAAGTTTGTTCGTTATTTTGAGAAACATCTTTCCCTTGGCGGCATTGCGGTATCTTCTACGAACAGGAAAAACACGCAATCATCACCAAGGGGAGGAATGTCAGAAGTGTAGATGTTATGCAGCAGTGGGCCCAGCAGCATACCTTGCGGCAATCCTGCTGGGATCGAAATCCTGTCTGAAAAAAACAACCTTTCAACGTTGTTAACCCTAAACGACCTTTGGCTGGAGGTAGTTGCGGGTGATTTCCACAAGGTGAGGAATATAACAGGAACATAAGGAGTGTATCGAAAAGTAGTTATAAACATTCGATGCGTTATTACGCATAAACTACTGTATATATTTTTAGCGTGTAAGCGCCATTTGCTTTGTTTACATGTCAAAAATGATTATTCGGTTCATTCATTTCCGTTGATAAAGTTGTATTCAAAATGTCGCGAATTGAATTTGAGACTAAAAGAAAATTCTGCACACTTGGTGCACCGAAAGGAGTGTTACTTACAACCAGATTGCGAAAGAGTAAATGTTCACCCGGCAAGTGTAAAACGCATCATCGAAAAGTTTAGTAAGGAGTGCTCCCTCAAGGATTTACCAAGAAGTGGCCGGAAACCCGGCTCCAGCAACCCCGATTTGGACCAAAAAGTTGTGGATTATATTCAACGGAACAAATCTGCCTCTACTCGCGATCTAGCCAAGAAGTTCAGGACCAGCATCGGAATGATTCAACGAATCAAGCGCAGGAATGACTTGAAGACGTACAAAAAGCAGAAAGTGCCCAAACAAACTCCGGAACAAAAGTCTCGTGCCAAAACCAGGGCTCGAAAGCTGTACCAGCTGCATTTTGGACAATGTCGACCAGTGCATTTTGATGGATGACGAAACATACGTTAAAGAAGATTCAAGAACGCTACCGGGGCCGCAGTTTTATACTAAATCTGTTGGGGAACGTGTGCCAACCGCAGATACGACTGTTGCGATGGAGAAATTCGGTCAGAAGGTGCTCATTTGGCAAGCTATTTGCACATGTGGCTTGCGTTCTTCAATTTTCTATACAAAAGGAACTATAAATGCTGAGATTTATCAAAAGGAATGTTTGAAGAACAGGTTGCTACCATTGTATAGAAAGCACCAGTCCCCTCCTCTCTTCTGGCCAGATTTGGCATCGGCACATTACGCCAAATCCACTCTACAGTGGCTGACGGAGAATAACATCAAGTTCGTAGAAAAAGACATCAACCCACCAAACTGTCCCCAGTTGCGACCGATCGAACGCTATTGGGCAATAGTCAAGCGTATATTTAAGAAGGATGGTACAGTGTCCCAAAACATGACCGATTTTAAGAAAAATTGGGCAGCGGCATCCAGGAAGTGCACAAAGGTCACTGTGCAGAATTTGATGGCAGGTGTCAAATCAAAGGTACGGGCATTCTACAGAAATGAACATGATGACTAGTTTTCCGTTTGGATCTTTTGTAAACATGTTAAGCTATAATAAACTGAAATAGTATGTTAATTTTAACCATGTTTCATGCCTATTTTATTATTTGGAAGTTTATATCTACTTTTCGATACACTCCTTAATAGAATCGAAAACCTTCAGTGGCTATGGCTACCTTCCATAATGGTCTCGAGCGATCATCCAAATTTTGAATGACACGTCCGAAACTTTCGTTTCGGAGTAAGTCCATTCTGGAAGCAATGTGCCGGTTCACATCGGCCACTTCTTGTTTCCTATCCAGATCACCTGTCCTCTGAAACTGGCGTCTAAGAATATTTCGTAAGCGGATCAAAAGTTGGGTGTGGGAATCAATGGCAACAAACTCATTCCTAACAGGAACTTGTCGGACACACTTTAGTCACCTCCGGTTGGTGATCAGATCTGAGCTCGTTGTGCGTCACCGACTTCGACAATGTGATGTTCGTCAGGAAAAAGTCCAGCGTGGACGCTAGAGAGATGAATGTTGATTAATCCGGAAACTGTACCGTGTACAAACCATGCTGGGAGTGGTCAAACAACAGCCGACCGTTCTGGTTTCGTTGATACTTCCTCGTGGCGCGCGTTCAGGTCCCCTCCGATGACAAAACGAGAGCAAGTGCGTGTGATGGCGGTTAGGTCGTTCTTGAACTTTATTGAAGCTTCATTGCTGGTAGCACACTGTCGAGGTTAGTAAACAGCGATAAACTGGATACTTTCAGTCGACGTTTCCACCTCCACACCAAAGGCCTCGATAACGGATGTGCGAATGTGGTACTTGATCCCCTTCTTCACGATGATCGGTAACCGGCGCAGTTGTTCCAGTTCCGGGTACCGTGACCATAGTCCAGGTACTGCTGGCACTCCGTCACATCACGGTGTCCTCCTCGGTTTGGCTCCCAGGTGGCGATGATGGAACTTGTCGCTTGTTGACGGTTGCTATATGCTCATGCTGAATGAAAAAAAGCCGAAGTTGCACCCCTTATTTATCGTTCACTGCTACATATGAGACGTTCCTTACTTAAATGTGTAGTCTGTTATAGGAAAGTGAATTGCGTTTAGTAAATTTACTCTGAAAAATCACCTAATATTTGGGTTGATTTCAATAGTTGAACGTTAGAAATGATTTGTTTTATAGATGGGAATTAAAGCGTAGATAATGTTCCAATCGGTTGGTGCAAGCATTTTGGAAATCAATCGTTACATCACTTAGTTATTACGTTCAAAACCTAGAAATTTTTCGTGGCACTCCAAATTTTTGCAATTTGAACTTATAACCCAGTATTTGAAACACAGACGTAGTCCTCATCAAAACGTGTCCCTAAAATTCGTTCAATGATTTTCGTGTGAAATCATTTTTCATGTCCCTCCATGAATGGTTAATTTATAACGTGTGACTATTTTATCTATATCTAGAATGTATAAATAAGCATATTCATTCAATTTAGCCTAATTAAGGTTAGTTGAAGATTATGAAGATTGTTGGTTCAGCTTAATGAAAGAAACCATGGTGGTTGAAAAGAAATAGATAGCACCACTCGAGCATATAAATAAAAATTTATTAATAAAGCCTGTCCACGTTAAATTTCGGACACCAAAGTAACAAGAATTCAAACAAAATTCAACAAACCTGACTGTTTTTTTCACAACAATAGAGTTATATCTACATAAGAGAAAGTTGATTAAGATGTGAATCATTCTTATTGTGAAATTCTCGGACTTTCTGTGGTACACCCGCCATTAGGTTCAGTGCGGTATCCTCAGATACGCCCGCCATGACGATTCTCCACCTTCTCTTGAAATCATCGGAACCATTTTCTCTCTTCTTAGTTTCCGCTTAACTAGAGGCCAGCACTTCTCTATGGCACAAAGTCTGGACAGTATGGTGGATTGGCTGTTTTTGGCACGTATTTGACCTCTTGTACCTTATACCATTCCAGGACGGTTTTCGCATAGTGACAAGAAGCTTAATCAGGCCAAAATCTGAACCTGAGAGCCGTGGTTTATGTTTATCGGTAGCAATAGCTATTTCACACGTTCTTTCTCTTGCACATCGTTATTGATAGTGCCGATAGAGACGAAACCTTTAGATTTTCGACTACAACTACATATGGCCTGCCAAATCAATTTCTTCTTCGCGAATTTGGACACCTTCTTTGTCCGGAAATGCTCTGCAACGGCGTCCTCTTGCCTTTTGCTATAAAAAGCCAGACACGGAAGCTGTTTAAGATCTTCGAGTAAGTATGTTTCGTCGACCACAAGAAAAAAATGGTGCCCGACTTTTTGCGGTGAAGTTTTGCTTGTCATCATGATTGAGCACCTTTTTTAGTTTGTTCACCTTCAGTCTTTGCCTTTGCTTCACTTTTTGTACGTATGATTTTGATTTTCCAACTTTGCGAGCCACATTTCGCACAGAAAAAATGAGATTTTTCTCAATTATGGCTATCAATCCTCTTTGTCTATTTGTCGGGAGCATACTTTTCGATATGTTCCACTTCCAACCATCCGATCCACAGTTAAGCGCTGGTCAAAAGATTCTTGGCAAGATCGTGCACCGATAAATTTGAATTTTGCTGCCATTCGTACAAAATGCGTTTGCGCATTTCCATTTGATTTGACGCCGTTTTACTGAATGTAGCAAGAGTGTAAACATGTTGTACCACGAAATAAAGTGGAGAGTTTCAGCTGTCAAGTAAGTGAACTGTTTGAGCGATCCGTGAAAAAAATGAAAATCTACGCTGAAAAAAGAATGTTCGAAATTTAACGTGGACAGGCTTTATAAACATGTAGATTCGCTTGGGAAGATTTAAAAGTGGTGGCATTTTGTAAATGCTAGAAGCAGTCGTATTAGTAATGTATTAATAATTGAAATTTTAGTAAATTGCATCAAGTCATGATGCTGACTTGGTCAGCGATCAACTAAATGTACTAAATGTATATCAAATCTCAATATTCAATCTTACGCTTGTATTTACCTCTTTTGACTTAAGCTTACGTCAAATTCTCCAGAAGTTGATGAAAGACTATGGTATTGTGTACTTAAAAAATTGAAAACAGGGTTTTAAAATGCATCTAAACGGTCATAAAGTCAGGCCATAAGAATTCTGGAAAGTGTGAGATGTTTAGTGGAACACCTGTAACTATAAAATGAGAAGAAAGATTAGTATTTTCCATTTAATTTCAAATATCTGTATTGCTTATCTTGACAGATACGCGTATTTTGTCTAGAAGGTGCAGATTTCTTCAGTGGCATGTACTTATAACTCGACCGGTACAAGAGACTGAAGAAGTCTGAACATTGTAGGCGAAATACGCGCATCTGTCAAGATAAGCAAAAACCTTTAGTTGGAATTGAATGGAAAATACTAATCTTTCTTCTCATTTTCTAGTAGGCCTTAAGGATTGTATCGAAAATAAACTGGAAACGCTTATGCTGTGCTCACACATAAACGCGTCAGACTATAGGTTTCAACCTGCCTACATTCAACGCGTTCATCTGTCAACAACTTTATCAGCTCCTGAGCCTTTGGTAAACAGTGATTGTTTTCGAGATGCCGCGAATAGATAAGAGTGTTAAAGTGGTGGACACGTGACTTCGTGAGAAGGATGTCTTGATGGACAAAATAGCGAAACGTTTCGAAATTTATCACGAAAGCAGCGTAAAATCTATCATCAACAAGTTCGGGGAGCTACTCGTTCGTTGATCTGTCAAGAGGAGGAAGGAAACCAGGTCCAGCTGACTCAAAGTTGGATTGGAAAGTAGACAACCTCATCCTTCGGAGCAGATCGATTTTGATTCGTGATTTGGCCAAAAAGAAGTTGGTACCTCCATCGTAATGGTGTAAAGAATCAAGAAACGCAACAACCTGGAGACTTATAAGGGAAGGTCCATCAAATATGTCACGCAGTAAGGGGGCCCTAGTAGCACACTTGTTGCAAATTAGTAAAAATAACTGCAATGTGACTCAATTAAGTCACAATGAAGTTGCTGCAACCAAATATGCCATAGATGTGTTGCTTGGAGGAGGGGGGGGGGGGCTTGGGTTGAGAAAACGTGACGATCCATACAAAAAAATTTGAAGGTCCATACAAAAAACGTGGCAAGCGGGGGGAGGGGGTTATTATAAAAAGTCAAGTCAAAAGTGACGTAATTAATGGACGTTCCCTAAGAAGCAGAAAATAGCAAAACAAAGTGCTGAGCAAACAACAAAGGGCGAAGGTCAGAGTCAGAAAGTTGTTTAGCCGACTTTTGCAACGACCGTCTGCCTGGCTTTTGACCGATAACGAAACATTTGTGAAAAAAGGACTCCAGTTCACTCTCCAGACTGCAATTTTACACCACGGTCATCTAAAAGTCGTTCGAGGTGGAATAATTTGGCCAGAAGGTTTTCGTATGGCAGGAAATTCATTCCTGCGGCTTCAAGTCATCGATTTTCTAAAGTAAAGGTACGATCAATGCCTAAGTTTGCCGACTAAGTGTTTGCAGAAATGGATGCTTCCGTTATACAAGCAGCACAGAGTGCCTCTTTTGTTGCGGCCGGATTTGGCGTCAGCCCATTAAAGGGTGTCCCACAACAAATTGCATCACGGAAAAGACGCTGTTGAAATTTACCCACCCTGTAATTTTTTCTTGAAAATTTGGGTAGAAGTAATTTAGAGTGTTTTTTTAAATGTGTTTTATCGCCGTCAATTTTAATAGCATTGGTAAAAATGGCGTCTCCCGAAAAGCAACATCGCGAATTGATTTTGCGCGAGCACCTGGAAAATCCTGAACTCTCATATCGGGACATCGGAAAACAACTTGGAATCGTGCAGTTAACGATTGGTTGTGTGATTTAACGTCACTACAAAACTTTGAGCATCGAACTGAAGGAGAAATGCGGTCAGAAGTGATCAGTGAATGCGTCGGTCAGAGATCTGGCCAAAAAGTTGAATCTGTTCGAGTCTTTCGTTCAGAGAGCCAACGACCGGCAGAGACGGCAAACGTACAAAGTGCTGAAGTGTGACATATAGTGACAAACGGCAAAATACGGTGGGACAGTCACGGGCCCAGAAAATGTACACCCAGATGCTGACGAAGCCGTATTGTATCCTCATGGATGGTGAAACTTAAGTCAAGGCGGATTTCCGGTAGCTTCCGCCCCGTACTGTTATGCTCGAGTTTGATGTTCCGGAGGAAGTAAGGAAGCAGAAACTTTCAGAGTTTGCCAAAAAATACATGATTTGGCAAACGATCTGCTCATGTGACAAACGGAGTGCGCCGTTCGCGAATACCGGGACTGTAAACGGGGAGATCCTTCTCAATGAGTGTCTACAGAAGCGTCTATTTCCTCTGATGAAGCAACACGAGGGCCCTACGGTCTTCTGGCCGGATCTAGCTTCGTGCCATTATTCAAATGTTGTCCTGGAGTCAACGGGGTCACTTTCGTACCCAAGGAAATGAACTCCCGCAACGCACAGGCCCATCGAAAAATACTGGGCTATTATGCAGCAGGCACTACGGAAGCATCCAAAGGAGGTCAAATCTAAGAAACACATGAAGAAAAAGTGGGTTTCCGTACAGATGAAGCTGCAGCTATATGTTGTACAGAACTGAAATTGCTAGCGTACGGTTGGTGAAGGAAATAAATATGCCAAAAACTTACATATAGATTATATTTTATTGCCTGAAAGGTTGAAAAGGATCGGTCAACAACGGTAATTTTCTACAGCGTTTTTTTCCGTGATGCAATTTGATGTGGGACATCCTTTACGCCTAAACCACCATACAATAGATGCAAGAGAATGGAGTAGATTTCCTTGAGAAAGACAAAAATCTTTCCAATTGTCCACAGCTTCACCCAATTCAACGCTACTGGGCTATTGTCAAGCGCAATTCCAGGAAGAGTTAGGGATGTAAGGAGTGTAAGACCATGGAAAAGTTTTTTTTTTAATTTATGCTACACAGAAAAACATTATTAATTTTAACAAGCGTGTAAACATTTTCTCTCGTTTAATTCCAAGCCAGAAGAGGCGTAAACGACGAAATTGTATGCAATCTTTCATGCGCCATACAACAATGTTGGCAATCTTTCCTACAACAGGCTAAATCAGGCGATATCTGGCTTAAATTTACGTTAAATATTCCATTATTTTCTGCCAAATCTAGCATTCCCTATATGTGCATAAGATAACACAGAAAACTCAATGTTTCTTTCCATCTGTGTATGAAAAAAAAAGTGTAGCCAGTTTGTTTTCGATACAGTCCTTAGTATTGATCTCTATGAAGCTCGTTTTTTTGGAATCAGTGTAAACATTTTCATTGGAATCAAAAGACAAGTGGTAAAGTTCATCAATTTTAATGAAAATTTGTATCCTAGTGTAATCAATGAGCTCGGCATGGCTTTCATCCTATTACAGGCGTAAATCAGCACTTGAGGTGCATGCTGGGTGGTAGTTTTTGCACCTGATTCACCGCACCGTCGGAATGGGCAGACCACCGTAAAATGCATTCTCTAATATCGCCTAAAGTGCTTCCCCTGGTCGTGGCAGTGGCTGTTTAGATATTATAATTCTCTCCGGCAATAAATCAACACCACAACCGTACCGAAACCGAATTCAAACTCTCATATGAGTGAATGCGTTGGTAGGGGGGAAGGGGTGTTTTTCGAAGACCGAAGGGGTTGAACACTTTGAATAGAAAACACTTAACTAGTGGCTACTTTGTAACACTCCAGAACGACGACGACGACGACGACTGTCTCGAATTACTGTCTATTCTGGAAAAGGGGGAAGATGAAGCTGGACTCCCTGGATTTGCTGCAGTTCAAAGCCGAAACACTGGAATGGGTAAACTGGACGACGACGACGACGATGTCGGATGGATTAAAATTGGAAATTGGAAATGGACAACAAAAGGCGGCTATAAATCTCAATAAATACAAAGTGTCGATAGCACATACACACAGCAACTACCCCAGGAGACATTGGCCGAGCCCTGCACTTTATCGAGCGTATCTTCTTTCGGTCATAATATGCACACATGCAGGCCATCCGTTGTTGAATGGAGCACAACCCTTTCTGCAATCCCCGAGGGAACGAGTCCGAAATTGGCGAAACAACGGGTAATGTCATTATAATTCATTTCAAACACGATTATAATTAAATAGCTCGTCTTTGCTGTGGGGCTTTTGGGAGACGGAGATTGGATTACATTGGTCCCGGTGAAGTTTGAGTGGAAATTTAAGTCGAAAGTACCTAGTTGGATGAAATGCAAAACCTTCACTCACTTGACTTCAGTTGTAAACAACTGAAAGACAATTTCTTACCACCCCCACTGTCTGTCAATTCGCCAATCGAATTACGTGTCAGGGAAGAAAAAATCACTCTCATTTAATGACTAAATTACAGCTCGTTTATTTGTTTTAAAAGTGTCTTCGTTTTACGCACAGAAGAAAACATTTTCGTCCCATTCGTCCCGGCCTTTAGCTTACAACAAATCCCGATCATCCAATAATCGTAATCGTAAAAAGTTTATTTTTTTGTCCCTTAATCGAATCATCTTCATCGGACTCATTTTTTTCCCTTCCCTCGAGTGGAGGTTCGAATGAGTGTCGTCGTCCTCGTTCCTGTGTTTGCTAGAAGTTTGGATAGCATATTTTTTCTTCATCCACCGATGAGCGGGGATTGATGGATAATTGACATCGAGTTGCACTTGACAAATGCTGGCGAGTTGAGCGGAGGATGGGGGTGGTAAGTGGTGCTTGGATTGTCGGAATGATTCCCTCGTCCTATCGTTAAAGTGAGCAGGGTGGATGTCAATGGAAGCACTTTCAGTTTAAGTTGAATGGTGGTGCTTTTGTATTCTTATTCAATAATCGTAAAAAGATACACAACTAAATGACAAATCAGGGATGGCTGTTATTACGCCTGATTTTGCGCATGGAGTTATGGATACGAAAAATCCTGGCCGGCACCGCTGACAGTAACTTTTTGCTGTTAGGGCGTCAAAAACAGCAGCTTCTATGATCTGATCAATCGGCCCACTGTTCAAGAACTTGGGTCTGCAAGCAATGCCGATTTTTGCATGCTCCACTCCGTCGCACAGATGCTTGCAGTACGCAGTGAAACTTCGATAGCACGTGAAACTGCATTTCTTCAGCAAATGGTGAAATATCTGGCGATTTTGGATCCACTAAAGCTGTAACCAGCTTCGTAGATACTATTTGTGAAGATCCAATTTCTTGCATTGACAGATAGGTCGGAGTTTCCTCTAGCTTAAGCTTGCTATATAAATGTGGCTATCTAGATTGATAGTAGACTGTCGGAACTCCTGACGATGTGAATAAAACGGAGGACTGACTGACTGACTGACTGACTGACTGACTGACTGACTGACTGACTGACTGACTGACTGACTGACTGACTGACTGACTGACTGACTGACTGACTGACTGACTGACTGACTGACTGACTGACTGACTGACTGACTGACAGACTGACTGACTGACTGACTGCCTGACTGACTGACTGCCTGACTGACTGACTGACTGACTGACTGACTGACTGACTGACGACTGACTGACTGACTGACTGACTGACTGACTGACTGACTGACTGATGACTGACTGACTGACTCACTACGCCTTTGGGAAGCTTCAGCGTTAGCACCCCGTTGTACATCCCGTTCCAAATTGTTGGGCCAAGGATGCAACCTTGGAATCCAGGAATTTCCACCGTGATGTTCACTGATTTCCGCCCCACGGAGGTCTCGTAGATCAGCACTCGGTTCTGAAAGTAACTCTTCAGAATTCTGCACAGCTAATCAAGGACCCTCATTCTGTGCAGCGACTCGGTAATAGCGAGCTTGGGACCGATGTGCTAGTATTGACTGAGCTTAGAAAACAGCTCCCAGCTAGCGCTGTTGAAGGCGTTCCTAACGGTGATCATTACAACAGCGCATTTCGATCGCCTCTCCGCTTCTGTTTGGACGCCTTTACGCCTGTCTCGACCACTATCCGCCTTGCATTCACCGTAGACTTCTTTTTCCGGAAACCGGATTGCATCCTCGATAGCATGTGCTCGCTCCCAGTAAATTTTGTTAGCCTGTCGAGGGTGATCCTCTTCAGGAGTTTCCCAAGCGTATCCAAAAGACATATTGGCCTATACGATGCTAGTTCCACGGAGGCTTTCCTGGCTTCGGCAGCAACACTAGCTTCTGTATTTTCCACCTGTCCGGGAAATGACCATCCCCTAGACATTTCTGTAGTACATCCATGAGCATGCCCGGGAATGTCTGAATCGCGTCAGCGATTCTATTCGGTCCGGATACCTTCTTCACCTTAAACCTTTTCGCCACTACCACGAGCTCATCGTTCGAGACTTGCATGCCCCCAACATTACTTAACTCTTCTTCGCCGTACGGTGTACATGGCCACGTCATTGGATAGTACGTCTGAAATAGCCCATCTGCGATAATCTTCAGTTTAGCTAGGCATGGCTCTGCAGCCATTGATGGGCTTTTGGTCTTCGCCATCACAATACGATACCCGTCGCGTTTACCCCAGGGGTTAACATCAGCGGCTTCGTACAACTCCTTGTTACAGTTCGTCTCAGTTTGGCACAGTCTAATCTCTCGTTTTAATTCAGTCCTTGCTGCTCAGAATATCACCTTGTGCACCTCTCTGTCTGCTGCGATCTTAGCTCTCTGGACACGTCTTCTGGCTCTGAGACTACTTGCGCGAAGCATGCTGAATTTCTCATACCACCAGTAAGCTGGGCGTTTTGCAAAGCATGTATCTCGGTTGTGCAGTCTCTTGCAAAATGAACCTTCTCCCCGCACTTTCTGCACAGATCAGATCTGTCAGGACCTTTGCAGTTCCTCACCTGGTGAACAAAACCCATGCACTCAAAGCATCTCTCCAATTCCTTTGGAACTCGAGGGACGTCTCTCAGTGAACACACCGACCACCCTACTTTTATTTGACCAGACTCCAACAGCTAGTTGACTGTAGCTGTCGACAGACGTATCGCCACCGATCGATTGTCATTGGTGCATCTTCAAGATCAAAGTGTCTCTTCAGCGCCTTCCTCAGCTCGTCTTCTGTTGTGATCTCTTCAAGATCCTTCGACTAGATCACAGTCTCCTGTGAGAGAGCTCGTAACTATCGCCTGCTCACCAAGAGACTTTTCGACGAGCGTTTTGCAGACTCTTGATGACAGGATCCGTCTTCAGCTCGAAGAGCAGCTTACCTTTCTGGGTACACCTGGTTTTCACCACCTTCTCCCCTAGTTCCTTCAACTCGCACTTTTAGGAAGAGTTCAGCGTGCGTCGTTCCACTTTTTACCTCAACAATTAGAGCGTCGCCTTTACTTCGTTCCTGAAGATGCCTTGCTATGTGCTCCTTCTTTTCCCTTGACGGTTTCATTTGCTGCTGATTTTTCTTCTTTTTGTCTTTCTGGTTGCCGACAGTGCGTTATCCATTGCCTTCACCTTTCTGTTCGTCGTTTTTGAGCTTTTTCAGCTCCTCCTCATCTCCTGGTGCGTCCCTTTTCCTTTTCTTCAAGCGTGGATTATGTTAGGTTACCTTGGCGTCTGCAGTGCATCGACCGATGACTTTCGGCTGTCCTCAAGAATATTTTCGGCAGTATCTGCTCTCATCTTCAGTGCGTCCTGGTCATGCTAGGGTTGACACGTTCCTTCATGGGGACCGTGTTCAGAGCCGGATCGGTGTAAGTCAGGAATGTAACATCTGAGCTTCCCAGACAACCAAAATGCTCGTATATTGAATGTTGTTTTTATGATATTCAAACATATATGTAAGTAAACAAATCGTATTGAATAGAAAAATATGGCTAAAACGTGCAAAAGTGGGGGCCATATACATGTAAATTCCAATTTTTTCTTGAACGAGTTGATTTGATATTGTGTGCGATTGAATTTGTAACAAAAAATTCGATTTAAAAGGTTTAGCGATGTATATCCGTTTTAGTTTGTGACGCAGTACGATGAATACTTGGCACATCGTATATTAGTCGAAAATTTGCACTCTTTACGATTTAACACAATACGATAAAGGCCACAGTTAATTGAGATTTTGACTTAATACAACTATACTATATTGACAATTTAAGAAACTTCCTTTTTCCACATACGCAAGTTAGGCGACACGTGTAGCGATGCTAACAGAACCATCTGGTGATGAAAAAGGTAAGCGGAAAATATTTTACCCTTCGAATTGGTAATTCATTCTACAGTGAATCCACGGTAAAACTAATATACTCTTTTTATGAGTATTGTTTGCTCACACAGAGTAAACTTTGATAGTCAGTTTTAACCTTAACCTCAACCGACCATTCAAAATAGTTGATTCAATATTCACCATAATGTCAGAATAGTTCGTGTAACCATGAATATAGTCAACAATGTGATGATGAAAAAATGTCTTTGGCCATTTTAATGGTAATTGTATCCATCTGTACAACCATGGACTAACTCTAAGACTAGTAGGTCCCGAACAAATACGATTGTTTTCTAAGCTCAGTCAATACTAGCACATCGGTCCCAAGCTCGGTTCCAAGCTTAATAATGCGCCCTTAATAATGAACTCGCACGAACACACTCTCAAATATTGTGTCAAAATAACACAGCAAATCAAAACAAAGACGCAAATATGTATAGTAAGGTGCTGGCTTCAAGGTGTACTTCGGACCAAGGGGTTCTACAACAGTGATCCAATCTCAAATCGCTAGTTGCATATTGATTGTTGGTACAACAACATAATTTAACTCAGTACACTTTTGAGAATAATGCTTTGTTCAGACTACGGAGTTGTAACGTCATACAAGGGTGTTATACAAACTATCAACATTAAAAAAAACCTCATCAAGATAGTCTTGTATCACATTACTCCTAGAAGAGAATTAATTTTCCCCCCTTTCAGGCCAGTATCGAATTAAAAAGTAGAGAGGTTACGGAATTTTGTTCAATATTACCAAGCGGAAATTTGACAATTGATCTGTTTGGAATGAAATGTCACCTTCGTTTACGGAATAATCTAGCGGAATATTTTTCCGAAAGCAAAAATGACAGCTCCCATTAGTTTGTGTCGAAACCTTACAACTTACAGTTTAATTTTTCGTTCTTTCAGATGGATACTGCTACAAAAAAATCTTCTCGATTCTTCACTTTTCCATTTTAGTAAACGGAATTTAACAGCGGTTTGGTATAAAAGAAAGAAATTTCTTTCGAACATGATACCGACCTTTCAATAAAGCAATATCAGGAAACAGGCATACACAAAAAAAACAGAGACCTTTTTCACCCGCTTGGAGGAACAAATGAGAATGTGAGAAGCGAGAGACTATTATACGCTCACAGCAGTTTTCGCGAGAAAAGCAACGGCGATTTATAATTTCTGGAGAGCATGAGTAGCTGATAAATCGTTTCTTTTGTAGTGAATCCTAGATGCCGATAATTATTTTTCACTTACTTTTTGACACCTGAAAATGCACCAGTCTTAATGCTTGTTTTTTTCTGACACTAGCTGAACCCGGTGCATGCGCTGCTACGCTTGCAACTAAATAAAGAAAAATTTAATGTAACTGGCACTTTTTTGGATTTTTTTCGGAATGAGTTTTTATTTTCTTGAATAAGCAGGGGTTCAAACTTCTATCAAAACATGCTTCTTACCCGAGAAATACACGTTTTGTGTTTAAGTATCCTGGATAATTCTCATTTTTGGTAGAAATTTGTGTTTCATTTGTATGGGAGCACTCCCTTCCAGAGAGGGTGATTTCTCAAATCACCATACAATGATTGCCTTCAAAACCCCCCACATGCCAAATTTGCTTCCATTTGCTTGATTAGTTCTCGAACCATCACACGGGGCTCTTCGATTATAATAAAAATTTGAGTTTTATTTTCAAAAAGGGAAGGGGTTTTGAACCACCATAAAACATTCTTGCCTTCAAAACCCCCCACATGCCAAATTTGATTCGATTTGCTTGATTAGTTCTCGAGTTATAAAAAAATTGTGTCTCATATGTATCAGAGCCGACCCTTCCTGAGAAAGTAGGAGTCTCAAACAATCATAAGAACCTTCCCCAACCCCAAAAACCCCTTCATATAAATTTTCACGTTGGTCGGTTCAGAACTTCTCGAGTCTATAAGGGTCTGACAGGCAGACAGACAGACAGAAATTCATTTTTATGTATATAGAAATCTACCCTCCAAAAACCTCCACATGCCAAATGGGGTTCCATATGCTTGATTAGTTTTCGAGTTATGCAGAAATTTGTGTTTCATTTGTATGAGAGCTCCCCTCTTACAGAGGGCGGAGGGGTATCGATTTACCTTAGAAACATTTCTTGCCTTCAAAAACCTCTACCTGCCAAATTTGGCTCCATTTACTTGATTAGCTCTCGAGTTATGTAGAAGCTTTTGTTTCATTTGTATGGGAGCACCGCCCCCTAACCTAACAGAGAGGGAGGAGGGGTCTCGAACTATCGTAGAAACATTCATTGCCTTTAAAATCCCCGCATGCCAAATTTGGTTCCATTTGCTTGATTAGTTCTTGAGATATGCAGAAACTTCTGTGTCATTTGTACGAGAGCCTCCCTTTCTAGAGAGAGGAAGGGTCTCTGACTACCATAGAAACATTGCTTGCCTCCAAAAATTTCCGCATGCTAAATTTGTTTTTTTTTTTGCTTGATCAGTTCTCGAGTTAAGCAGAAATTTGTGCTTCATTTGTATGGGAACCCTCCTTTCCAGAGAAGGGAGGGGTTTCAAACCATCATAGGAACCTTCCAGTGTCCAAGAAGAATCCAACAAAGCAAAAATCTTGCCAAACGGTCCTTTCGTTCGTGAGTTAAATCGTGACAAAGGAAACCCCAACTCATTTTTAATTATATATAGATATTGGCACAATAAAAGCCGAAAACAAATACGCCTCGGAGATTATGCAAGTTTACATAAATAAGTACAAAATTGAAATAAATATATTCGATAAATTAATCATGAATTTCCTGAAAATTTCCTGGAATTCAATAAGGTTCAAAAAGAATTGGTCTCTGATCTACAGTTCATTTGGACATGGAGTTTTCATAAGGGCCAATGTCGCAAACGTAAACAATGGCTTCCTCCGCAAATTTCTTGAGAATGCTAACTTAATCATAGTAAATTACCAAGATGATTGTATAGAAGTGCAGTTTGCAATCTCAAGATACTTGTGGAAGAAGCCATTGTTAACGTTTGCGACACTGGCCCTTATGAAAACTCCATGTTGATTTTTACTTACATTTAAAATTTGGAATTTATTTTTCCACATATCAATTACTTCATATATTTCAATATCATCGTTTTGCCAAACACCTACTTATTTTTGCAACTGCTACTATAAAAATTGGTCATTTTGTGAAAATGTCAATTTTCCATTTAATGCATTAACTGGAGGCAAAATAGATTTAAAATGCTTTTTCAACTGACCATAATAGGATAATATGAATGAGTGCTAAATGGGCATTTCAAAACAGCATTTTAAAAGTTCATAAAGTAAAAATAAAACGTTTGATAGGCGTAAAAGGAACTTTAAAAGACAAGGTTTTAAGATCGCTGTCAAGAAGTTGTATAGGTTCTCATAAACCTGACTAAAACTTGAAACCTTTTGGCTCCACTTACTGCCATAATAAAACCAAATTGATTTCTAGTGGCTTTCATAAAACTTAAATAAAACTTAATAAAGCTGGATGGTTTTTGCTATATTACTTGGGATTCTTTCTGGTACTCACCCGTATTGATAGTGCCGGTAGAGACAAAACAGGCCTGCCAAATCAAATACTTCTTCGGGAATTTTGACAGCTTCTGTGTCTGGAAATGCTCGGCAGCGGCGTTCCTTTGCATTGAGGTATAAAAAACCAGACACGGATGCTGTTCAAAGTCTTCGAGTACGTTTGTTTTGTCGTCCAGTATAATGACTGCCACCTGCTTGTCCATTTTCCGGAGCATACTTTTCGATTTGTTCCACTTCAAACCTTCCGAAACATTGTCAAGCGCTGGTTAAATGATTTGAAAAAAACAATTCAGATTTTACTGCCGTTTGTACAAAATGCGCACTTCCACTTGATTCGACGCCATTTTACTAAATGTTACAAGAGTGTAAACATGTCGTATCACGAAATAAAGTGGAGAATTTCAGCTGTCATATAAGTGAACCGTTTCAGCTGTCCGTGAAATAATTCAAAATATACACTGAAAGAAAAGTGTTCGAAATTTAACGCGGACAGGCTCTATCAAGAACATAGTGACTACTAGCAAAAAAAAAACAGATTTCATAGGATAAATAAAATTTAAAACGATTGGATTTTCAGTTTTTGATTGGTTTTTCTCCGTAAATTCCTGAGATAATGACATCGGAGATAAACGCGTCCTTATTTATTAAATCTTTTCAAATCGTAAACTTTCCAAACCAATATTTCCAACTATTCCAATCACTTCCGCACCGCCAACGGAGCTAGCCTGTGGCATGTTCCTCTGGAAAATGAATCCTATTTCCAGTAAGTGGTCGCTAATGCCTCTGATGTCATGATTGTTGCTCGTCTTCCGCGATTTTTTACGATCCAACGAAAAACGTGCTCCCGGACTGCAGAACCCATTCCAGAGCCTCCCTTCCTTTTTTGGTTGACAAACAAAGACCAAGCCGACCTCGTCGTCAACGATGATGATTATAGGGCTTTATGATCCGTTTCCTATACTCATACGGCTAAGAGCATTACTGTTAACGGTGGGGGGGAGGGGTCTCTTTCTACTGCGAAAAGATTTCAAATATTTGCTTTCTATTAGCGAGCATCGAAATACGAAAAAGAGATTCTTTTTTACGAGGATGTTTTTATGGCACTACTCAATAAATGCCTCTCGGTGGAAAATTGGCTGACTGGTGGAAAGCACTTTCGGCAATCATCCAAAATGGGTGGAAATAAATATCAACCTTGTGAAACGGAGAGAAATGACGACGACGACGACGGTGACGGCACACACCTAGTTTGATCACGACAGATGGTGCTCAGCAAGCGATCGCCGCCGTGGCATAATTGCGTGAAGCCGCAGTTGAAAAACAATGCGTAACATCACCGTGTACAGCAATTTCCCCGCTGCCACATGGTAATTCATTCCGTCGAAGGCCACTTGCCCTGCAAAAAAAGGGGGAAAACCGATGCCATATGACACCGACGACTTGCACGGTAGACGGCAAGGAAGAAGCGAGAAGTAATTGCTGCCGTAAGGAGGAGGCCTCGAGGATGACTAATATGCTGGTAGGTCCTTGAACTGGGTGATCTGCGTGATGAAGTGTGTGCCGGAATTCGGTTCTCACGGATCAATAGCTTTCGATATTTCGAGCGGCTCAATTGCTTCCCAAAAACTAATAAAATCCACGCGGAAGATCAGAAGAGATATGGCGCCCATAAATTTGATCGGAGGTGTCCGAAAATTTTATGATGACCCGTTTTCAGGGGGATTGTTGGACATTGCGATCAATTTGTGACGATAAGCGGTCGGGGAATAATTTATACTCTTTATTGTCCTAGTATCGCATCGGGTGTAGATTAGATCTAGTGCGGGATCATCAGAGGGTAGTCCGTAATTAAGTGCCGTTTAAGGGACCGGGCAGCTGAACAATATTGGATTTTGGCCAAAGGGGGTCGAGGACACTCATTAAATATAGCTTAGAACGTGTGAAAGCAATCTAGAATCAATTTGTTTGAAATTGTACTCCTGAACTGTTTTCGGTTCTTCAAGAAATTCCCACACGATTCGTTCTATTGAAATTCAAACTACCCATCAATAAATCCACATATTTTGACAGCTTGAAGCACCCGTTTCCCGTCTTTTTTTTTTTATTCAGCCGATAAACAAATTCGATCTGAATTTTGGCCGGGCAAGAGGCGTAAGAAAGGTCCTCGATTCTCCACGGCTCATTACTATTACCAGCGAGCAACGTGAGAAACACCCTTATTTGATAGCCATGACTCATTAGGAAAACCTAGCCACTTGAACTTCGGTAGGAAAAAGTGCGTAGAAGACGACGAACCCTTCATGCGCCGTCCCTCCCGGGAGATTATCGGAGCTGAGAACGTGCGTGCCGAATAGTAATATTCAGAGAAACCCTTTGTCGGACCCGCATGAAAGGATCTGCCTTTCATTTAGTCGATTGCAATTTCAATTCGAGAACACATTTTCAACGTCAAGATAACTTCAAAAGCCAAAACCTTACATGGGAACCGTAGCACATTCCGCCTCTTAATTGACCCTTAAACCGACCGAAATTGTCACATCGCATAATTATCTCGTCCGAAAAATCACTCATAATCGACAATGGGCAGCGATGTCCATCACACATATTCCTCACATGAATCCCGTGGAGGGGAATCTGCTGGATGTCACCATATCAACCGACGCGTCCAGGATATATTTCTAAAGAAGACATAACCCCCCACTGGAGGGCATAGACAAAATCTCACTTCAAAGGATTCGCTAGCCGGGAGATAATAAGGGTGATAATCATAAACGCTTTGCATGCCAACATGTGTTTCTGTTCCCCGTATTATCCCTATTTTTCTTCTGTTCGTGTGTGATGAAACCAACCATGATGGCGTTCACCGTTCAATGCAGATCTGTCCAACTGTTTCTGATGAATCTTAAAACATACACGGAAACTGGCAATACGACAGAACTCCAATAGCCCAAATGTGTCATATTTCCTGAAATTTTTGCTAATGGACTTTCATGGGAAATTATTCCTTCTTTAAACTGTGTTCCTCTAAAGGGTGTTCCGATCAAAATTTGGTCAAACAGTAATGTGTGTGAGTCGATCAAAGATTTGATGAATAAGTCAAATTCTTTTTCTTTTTAAAGTTCAGTTAATACAAAATACAGAAGAAATATTCAGATAAGCTTCTTTTCAACCAAATGCGAATTGCCGGGTCTTTTGTTGAACACCTGCCATAAGATTTTGTACAATCTCTTTGGCTACTTTATTCGCCACAGAACGCCAATTTGCCTTGAACTGTTTCTCGTTCACAAAAGCTTTTGAGTCTTCGGTT
Source organism: Aedes japonicus (assembly GCA_034211315.2). Lineage (NCBI taxonomy): Eukaryota > Metazoa > Arthropoda > Insecta > Diptera > Culicidae > Aedes > Aedes japonicus. The sequence continues at coordinate 46,841 of JASCZW010005479.1, read as the reverse complement.
TCGCTTGACGATGGCCCGATATTGTTCGATTGGGAGGAGCTCTGTTGCGAGGGTTCTTGTTGGCAGCATACCACTCCATGGCATTTTTTCCGTGATGGAAGAATGCCAAATCCGGCCAAAAATAGAACGGAGCAATTGTGTCGCTTCAGGAAAGGCAGTAGACGTTTTTGTAGGCACTCGCTCAGCTAAATTTCCTGGTTGACGGTTCCGGTCACAATGTAAACGTTGCTCTTCAAACCACAGGCACAGGTTGCCTGCCACACCAGATATTTCTTCGCGAAGTTTGACAGTTTAATGTGCTTGAAAATACTTTTCCCCGTTCGGTTGTCGTATAAAATTCCTGTCCAAGAAGCTGTTTAAAGTGTGTCTTGACGTAAGTTTCATCGTCCTGTACCACGCAATCAAACTTCGTCAGCATCGTCGTGTACAATTTTCGCAATCGTGTTTTGGCTGACGTGTTTTATTTATCGTTGTGATTTAAAGCACCACTTTCTTGTAAGTCGACAGTCAAGCTCGTTTGTTAGCTCTATCCACAATTGAAGGCGACACTTCCTGCTTCTTTGCGAAATTTTAAACAGGGAGGTTGGGATTCTTCTCGAAACAGCGAGGAACTCTTTTTGTCGTCGCTGTGGCCTCCTGCTTTCGATTTCCCGCGATCCAACTTTTCTAGGTGTCGACAAACGTTCACCGAACACTTTTAATACGTTGGTAACAGTTGATTTAGCCACATTCAACAATTTCGCCAACTTAGCGTGAGAGAAGTTTGGATTTTCGCCATCCGACGACATTTTGACAACTGAAGTGCTAATAGAGGCATGATGCTACACGCACACATTCCCAAAATTATGAGTGTGCAATTTTATTAACTGCACGATGAAAGAAAATGCGTCAAGTTTAAGTCGATAAAATTTTGATCGAAACACCCTTTATAAGCAGTTCCTTTTTGTTTCAATACCTTCAAATTGCTAACCTGTCATGTAGAAGATTAAATTTATATTTTCTTGCAATTTTCGAGACATGAAACCAATAGAATTTCGTTCATTCTTTCTATCACGCAAAACTTTCAATATGTGATAGAATAAATCTCTTGAAATCTCTTTTGAAATGAAACCAATGAACATATATGAGAGATTTCTTCTTCTCTGATTTATAATTAATTTCAAGCGATGAACTTCTGTCTTTCTCGCAATCATGGGCAGTACCTATAAAATTCAGAATTTTCAATTTGCTGACACTTCTTTCAAAACATTGAATTTAGGTTTTCTGATAATCTTTCGGACAAAAAATTAATGAATTGTCCTGAGATTTCTTTCCTTTATTCAATTGTTAAGGCAAGGTTCTCATTTAAAATGTTGAAAAAAATGTTAGCTTTTTGTATAGGTACATATATCTTTTTGTATAAGTACATTTATCTTAAATATTGGGGCAAAAAGTTTTTTTTCGATCCGGGAAATACAAAAGATTCTACAGCGCATTGTTCGAAGCAGTTTCACGGCCGCCGCGTGACGCTGTCGAAGTTTAAACGCGTTTTTCACGTAACATTTTTTTTTATCTGCGTGCACAATATCAAAAAAAAAACGGCTCGACCAATTAACTTATACCCTTGACCCCGGAAATGCGAACACCTTTAATTGTCCAGTCGTTTGCAGCCGAAATGACCTACCGACCAACTTCGAGTGTCTCCAATTCAATTGAAAATTTGAATACACGTTTCACTCACAAAAGTAATTTTTTGTTCCACTGACGCGAGTCAGTTTTAAGAAGAGCGTAAGCATTTTGAATAGCACTTCAATTAATAATTTGTAGCTCTAAAATCTTTAGTTGTACAGAACAACAGTCTACGAACAAGTTGTGACCCTATGTATGAAGGTTGAGAAAAAATATATTCAGAAAAAATGTAAGGATAAAAATAATTAACAATTAACATTAAACTTTGACTTTAAAAAAAACATGTTTTGATTTTTTTAATTATTTGATTGCAATAACTTCAAGTTAATACGCAAATTTAAACGATGTTTTCAGGATAAAGAAATGTCAGGAAAAAACCATTTCTTGAACATCAATTTTGGAGTATTTCTCAAAATTTCAATGTTTATGAGAATAAATGTATTCTGATGATATAATCTAATTTAAAAAAATATTAAAAATTTTAATCTCCGCCTAATAATCTTCGTAATAGCATCAGTTCTTGAGATATTTCCGATTCAGTTTTATCATATTCGAATTTTATTAGTTATTACGAACTTTTCATAAATTATTCGAGTTTTTTCAGTCTTATTTCCAGCAGAAAATGCGGTTTTTACAAAAATTATTCGTGGTTTTCCAGCATCACACAAATACCCTTTTCAAAATATGCAAACAGACACCAATACTATAAGAACCTGAACCTGAGAGTCATTTTAGCAGCAGTGTTTTTTTGCAGCTTTTTTGTAGCGTAACATTTGTTATAAATTTCGAAAATCCAACTCTTGTTTTGGAGAATCTCGAAAAGCTTATGAAAAGGTCGTATTTTTGAAAATTATTCGACGATGATAAAATTAAACCCCAATTATCTCGAGAACGGATGCTCCTACAAAGGTCATTGGCAGAAGTTGAAAAGTTTAAAAATACTTCAAGAGTCAGATCATACAATCAGAATACGTTTATTCCCGCATATATTAAAATTTTAGAAAAGGCACCGAAAGTTGATGCTCTAAAATCTTTTTTCACTGACATTTCTCTATCCTGGAGACTTCGTTGAAATTTGCGTAAATATTTTCAAGTTCTTACAGTCAAAAAATAAAAAAAAATCAAGAATTCGTTCCTGGATATATATAAATTTTCCGAATTGTTTTCCGAATTTTATTTTCTCAGTCTATATTTTTTTCACAACCTTCACACATAGGGTCAGACAGTTTTTTTTGTACAACCTAAGGTTTTCGAGCTACAAATTATTAATTGACGTGCTATTTAAAATGCTTATGCCCTATTTAAAACTGACTCTTGAGTCACAAAAATCTGTGATAGCACGGTAAATTTTCATTCTACTACGCCAGACTCCGCCAAGCTTAATGCAAAATCGACTAATGAAAACGATGTTTGGTTCCAGCACACGTGTGAACAGCTACAATGCACGCAGATGAAGAACTACCTCCAAGTGACACTGCCGCCATTTTGATTTTTTTTTTGTGTAAAAAAATTATGAAATCAAATCAAATCTATCAAAAAACCAAAACAGATGTTTTGTATATCTTTCCTTTGCCTCAAAATAAAATTCCAAACTTTGCCAATTTTTACCTCATTTGAATGAGAACCTGGAAAAAAAAACTTTTCCAAAATCCAGGAGAAAACTAACCAAAGCAGACACAACCTATAATTTCTGAAGATTTAGCAACAAACTTCCACAAAACTAAGGACGATACGCCCTAGAAACACAGGAGAGCACATTTCTGAGGTTCAGGCAATGTCTTCTCAGAAGTTCAGGAAGAAACTTATCAAAAGTTTAGTTGTAACTTCCCATAAGTGCTAGAGAGCTTTCTCGAAGTTTAGAAGAAATTCTTTCAGAATCTTTACATTGAGAATTTCGCTAAGCTCGTGAAAAAACTCTCCGAAGAACAGAAAGATATTTTCAGAAGAACAAAATGTACTTCTAGCAGAGCTCGAAAAAAATGACACCCGTCGTGAGCGATGATTAAAAAAAATATTCGGTAGGTACAATTTTCCTTCTCTTCATTTCGTTCTATTAGTCACGCAATATATTCGTGTTTACTATTGCTCAGTCATTCCGTTGTCCTCGTGTTCCCCACAACTCATTCACACCACAGCAAAGTACACGGCTATTCAAGCCTCACGAGATTTTGGTTGCTTGACTGAATGTTCTTGTAACCAGTCATTTCAAGTATTCCCGAACATGGCTGAAGGCAAAGGAAGCCAAAAGGCCAAATGGCCGAAATCGCTACAGAGTTTGTGGGGCATTTGTTCGAGAAAGGGCATTTGCAGGAACGATTCGAGAAGTTTTGGTTTTTTCCACTTCATTGATTCTCAGAATGAATGACTGTTCTGTCGTCTTCACGGGTTCGATTCCCGAGCGGAGTGGAATTTTTCGGGTTGTAAATTTTTCGCTTTTCCTGGGTATTGAGTGAAATTGTGCTTGCCACACAATAAACAAATGCATACATTGGTGTGTTGGCAACGCAGGCTCTCAATTAATAATTGTGCAAGTGCGCTTAGAACACTAATTTGAGAAGCAGGCAAAAACTCGTTTAATCAGTATCGAAAAAGCCAGTAAGAAAAAGAAAATGTGTTGAGCTTTCCTGCAACTCGAGAGATAATCACTGACGAACAGAAAAAGCAGTCGATACAACAATCATTCATATGACTATAATGATATTCATTGCTCATGATGATATTATAAAATGTGGTAAACACCTTCTTCCAAACTTGGACACAAACTCATGTAGAAATTACAATTCCTTGTTTTCCGTCTCCTCTCGTTTGAGAGATTTGATCGGTATAGAAGCTTCCCCGAAATTTAGCAGGGAAGTATAAAAACAATTCAAGAAGTTTATCTATCAATGCATTAAAAAAGTTTGGTTAATTCTTCCTAAATTCTCTCCCCGAAAATAAAAAAATAAATTATCGTCGATGCTGTAAAAATGTCCACTACGGGTACTAGAAGCTTATTAAAAAGATTGAATGCTTTACCAGAAGTTCGAAGACATCATTGAAAAGAAAAAGGGTACTGCAGACGTATACAGCAACCCTTAAAAGTAAAATGTTTAAAGAATTAATGCTGCGAATAGCTTTACTATCATCACGCAATAATTGGTGATAACTGATAATTACTCCAGTTTTGAATCCAGATCAGATATCGCACCACATATCCATTAATAACTTGAGAGATTCAGGAGAATCGTCACCACCTCAGGGGTTTTAAAATGTCTCCTATAAACCCTCGTACAGCGAAATATTAAATTCCAACAGGATTGGGATTTGGCAGTTTCCAAAGGTTTTCCGAAGGTTTTCCAAACACAGAACTGACCCCGGAACAATTGAGCGCTATTCAAAAGGCAAGTTGAAGAAGAAAAAATACCGAAACAGGATATTGTAGTAGGATTTTTTCCACAAAGTGTAGAGGATCCAAATCCATACTCTTGTAGAAAGTCAAAACGAGGGACTAACGATGGATGCTTGATGAGTCCTAAAGAGATACACGGTCAAACTACATCACATTCAGCTGAACCCAACTGTTGATGTTGTTTCCATGAAGAATCTGGAAAAAGGCAAAGTTACTATGGACTACAAATTTGGAGTTGCCTACTGTTAGATATTAAATCTTTAAAATTGAACCACCCTAGCGTGGTACTAGATAAAGCAAAAATTGTTCCAGAGAAGTCACGTAATGGTCATCCAATCGATTGCACCGCTCAAACCTCGCTATACTTCAGCTATACTCAGCAAAACTTTCAGCAAAAATACCCTGGACGTAGCTTTTCTACATCAGCCATTGGCTCATAACAGTAGGATATTTGAAATACCTACAGAATTGAGTAAGGTGATAACGTTGGACTTTTTTCGGATAAGTTTCCCATGGAAGGTAATTATTTAAGCTTACTTTCAATAAAAATCTACGCCCTTGGGAGCGGCAGTTAACCGGAATATTCACCATGTCAGACAAAAACATGCGTGTAGGCATGTTTTTGAGTTCTTTATTCGTTTTATATATCAATTCCTCCTCGGTTTTAGTGACAAAATTGTTGGAGTAGATCTTACGCTTCACGTTGGCCCAGAAGTTCTTGATGAGACGCAGCTGGGGAACGTTGAGCGGATTCACCGACTTGGGTACCACATCGATATTCAGCCGCTCCATCTCCTCCAACGAACGCTTCGAGTAGTAGGCCGACGCCAGATCCGGCAAGAACACAGGGTCTTTGCCTTGGTATTTTTGTGATCGACGCAACTTTCGCGGCTTCCTATAAATTTCCATTCCGCCAGTCGGAGCGAAGAAGAGCGGCTTTGACACCTTCTCGATGATTGTCGCACGCAGCACTTTCGGGACTGTTGTGTGATGACTTCACCCGGCTCACTGTGGGAAGTAACGAAGTGCCTGCCACTCGTTGCCATTCAGGGTGAGATAGGTCTCGTCGTCCATCACCACCGCCACGTCGTGATTCGTCGGGAAAATCTAGTTAACCATCTAATTCAGCCGCTGCCGCAAATAGCAAGAAATAAACTGTATATAGAAGTAGTTCAAAGTTAACCAGCTTCGGAGCCAGGCCTTCATCTCATCTCGTTGTCTGTTCGGAAGGTCCAAATTAAGTGCAGTCAGAACAACTAACGGTGGTTCTGCTAATCCGAAAGATTTAGGAGAAAAAAAACCCAATTAATGTGGCAACAAGTAGTGTATGTGTCCCTTAACTCAGCCTAATATGCAACAATCGAATACATTTTTTATTATAACTCATAAGATATTTGAGCTGGAAACAAAATTTAACTAACTGTACACTTGCAAAGATATGTTTAATAAGCCATCTGGCAATATGTATCACGAAAAGTTACACAACTCATTTTACAAAAGTCAGAAACTTTAGAGGGATATGGATGTAATGTCGGTCTATGGGTACCAAATTGGGTCTAATCATGGATGCAAGTTCGTCCCATTCGAATGATTTGTTATTGAATGTTGTCTATGTACAATTTGCTTTTCTGATCTTCTGATTCAAGGCGTTCCCAGCTTTATTCGCTCTATCCAACAAACAATTTCACCTATCAAACTACACTTAAACTGCTAAGAAACACTTAAGTGGTTTATACATATGATTTAGCGACCATTCGGCAATCAAAACATTATAATTCACTCTACACAGATTTTATTCCTTTTGTTTGTGTTGAGATGAGCCACCTGAAAAACATTCAACCGAAACTCAGACATTTTTATTGTAAATGTTACAAACAACAACATTTTTACTACGCTTTTCATACAACAGGCCATAGTTAAGAACATAGAAAAAAATATGTCCCTGACATTGGGTCCACCGTTTGCTTGTTAAATCATTGTTATTTTAGCAATGTGACCTGTAAGTTTATAACATGTGACTATATTCTGTACATCTTTGCTGCATTATCCGGTTCATAGGTTCAATATCGGTGAATTTAGATCATTCGAAGAATCTTCGACGAAGATCGTGTAAACAATCTGTTGAGCTTAACCAGTGAGATCATGATGCCCAAAAAGTTCAAAAAATCGAAAATTACGCGGAAGTGTACAAATATAAATTGATTAATAATGTTCAAAATGCTTTGAAATAAATCGGTCCCCCTGATAGCAACATGAATTTGTTGATTATCGCTGAATTAATGACATATTTGGTACATAGGGCGAATCAAGGAGCTAGGCTAACATTACATCCCCTTACCCTAGTCTAAAGTTTTGATACCCAAACTAAACAGACGGTGAAACACAGTGAAATCTAGTGCGTCAGGAGCAATTTGTGAAACAAACTGTCCGAGTGATTAGCATTAGCATTAGCATTAGCATTGACGTTTGCACACCTCGTGGATGGAGCTACGATGAGGAATAATTCGTTGAAGACATTGCATGTCACCATGAAACGAAACCTAATTACGGTTACTGTAACGTTTCTTCACGCAATAATCTCCACGAAGGCACTCCTCGATCGCTCACCTGGCCACGTCCATGCAACCGTTGATGATAGGGAGGATTTGGTATCTACCTTAAGAAGACACGGGGAACCCACGTAGCCTTCAGTAGATATCAAAGGAAAAAGGAAATTAATAGTCGAAGAGAATAGATAAACAGAATGCCCTGTTTGGTGTACAGAACAAAAAAATATTCAAACATGGTCGTTGGGAGCATCTAGTCTAAGAAGGTTAAGTGATGCTCCATTTCTCTTCAAACGGTTGGGACTTTAGCATTAACTATAATCCTAGCACCCTATGGCTTATGGTTATAGCGCCATTACTCGCTCTCTGAAAAGAGAAGAATGTCTCCGAGATAAGCCTATCCACTTCCATTTAACATTTCGCCAAACATATTGAGTGTCGTAGAACCACTTCTCTCTGCGTAGGCTTGGCAGTCGGTTGGAACATGAGCACTAATTCTTGTCTTAGCCTTGCCTTATGGTTCCTTTTAAAAAGAAAAAGGACTCATCGCGACACACACACACACACACACACACACACACACACACACACACACACACACACACACACACACACACACACACACGCGCGCGCGTGAATATACGTTTGCGGCCGTACATGTCTGGCGCTGCTTAGGTTGATGTTTTAGGGCGGTGGGAGTGGACTAAGATTGCATTATACAACAATGTCTTTCCAAGTTCGTTTGGAGTAAATAAGGCCATCAGATCATCAGAGTTATATAAAATTAGTTGTACTTATCTGTAAAAAGTCCAGTATCCATTACTGTCCTTGTCTTCTCACATTCATTTCATTTACTACGTTGTTGTAAATGCCCTTCTGCAGGTTACATGAAAAATTTCCTACTCTCAAGAACATCTTTAGCCAGAAATTTCATCACCGCAGCCGGAACCTGGCGAATACGATCCTGGACGGTTCTTCTTCTTTCCTAATTGTAAAAGACACTCATCTTTCTTCTTAACACTTCATTACACAATTTAAAACTCACTTCTCACAGTAATTTTTACATTGGAAATTAAATTCGCGGAAACCAACGGAAAAAACTTGACAGCTTCTTGAAAAGCCAACCGACCGCGGGCAGAGCCTCCTGGATACACGGCTTCTCCTCTTCGTGACAAAAGCATTGCATAAATTCACGTTTAATTATGTTGCACGTTTACAAAATTTTGATTAATATGTATATTCATTAAAATATTCATTCGTCTGGTTTTCAGAGCAGTATAACGATTTTCCGGCAATTCATTATTTGAATTTTCTGCTGTGTTTATATTTCCCCACAACAACTAAATCACAATTTTAGCCTCCAGTTTGACAAAATCACACACGCGTGAAGCAAATCTCTAGTTAACCAGACTTCTGCCTCCAGTTTGAAACTAACTTTTTACCGCACTTTAACGCCCGTGAGTGTAATTTCAACGTTCAGCTCTAATTTGTTACGAAAACCGTTTTATCTCACTAATTTTCCATCAATTTTGTTCACGCCAGAAAATTTTGTTTTCGGATCACTGATTATCGCAGTTTGTGCTTCCAATTTACTTCAAATTGGCTAACAATACCGAAAATAAATTGAATTGGAGTAAAATTCGGAAATTTGACGGGAGAAAAAATATTTGCTTCCATCTTCAAGCAAAGCACACTTCGTTTTTTCTTTGTGAAACAAACTGTCCGAGTGATTTGACAAAAACCGTGATTCAACTTCATTTATCCGGTGCATTCCGGTGCATTGCATCGCAGCAATCTGAGCTGTCGATTTTATCGACGGTGGGAAATCCTTCGTAAAGGAACGGGTAAGCCCCGTAAGCTTTTATTTTTAATTACAGCCTGACATGAAACAACTTCAATTACTAGAGTTTGAGGAAAATTCAATCTACAGAAGGAGAAGCACTTTTTGATCCTCAAAAGTAGTCCTTCTCCGCGTGAATCCTCACGATCGAGACGAATAATGTTGAAATCATGAACGGGAGATCGGTTTCGGAAGGAAGTCATGTTTCACAAAGAGCGAATGCATCGATGCTGGCATTCTCAACTAAAAATTACAAAGATTTTAATTTAGGAATAAGCTTTCGACAATTCCACAGTAGAACAGTGATCAAATCCCTCGACTCGGGAAATAATCGATTGAAGGAAATGATTGCTGAAAGGAGGTGTCACTTTATCGTTCTTTGCACCAAACAAGTTTTCACTGTGGGCCAGAATTGCCAGAACAGTGCTTTTAGGAAGGTCAGAAGTTTCAAGGTGCTTGAAGATTCCTTCCATAATATCATCAAATAAGAATAGCTTAAGATGAAGATGGTGCTTCTGTTCTTAAAAGCGGGGCAACCGGGGTTATGGATGTCCCCGGGAGGCATGAGAAATCCTGTAATGCTACGAAAACCAGGAGGATTTGGATTTTCCATTTCTCATCACTCTTTGAATTGGGCAAGCTGATTGCGTCTTCGCTTCAGTAAAGCACCTTCCGGAAATCTGAGAAATGTTCGCTTCTCAGCCAAGTCCGAATCAGACTCGTTATCTGACAATGGCGAGGCTTTCCTATGCGTTTCTGAAAAAGATTGCCTTGAAGGTTGTTTCAGAGAACGTTTCAATTTCTACCCGTGTTGTTTGTACGCCGGGCACGATGAGAGCGCATGACGAGTTCCCTTGCAGGAGACGCATTTTGGAGTTCAGTCTGCGCAGGTGCCATCCGCATGCTTCTTCCCATAAGTTGATCGGGTGCCTTATTGCCACAACGGGAGGTCATATGTCCCATTTGCTTGCAGTTTTGGTAGACCATGATACGAGATACAAATAACCGCACAGGTAGCCCAAGTTAAACCAGATCAACGAAGAGGGGAAGGGCAGAAGCAAAGAAAATCACCCGAAACGAAACAGTGTGGTTATTTTTTTTCCTGACTGTGCGATACTTTTACCAACTATTGCCTTTCCAGTATCTGAACTGGGGAAGCAGGAGGGGAAATATAGGAGAACCAGGCAACCGCCTGCTTCTCCAATATTTCAGGGCACTGATTTGCTCGGTGACCACACATAAACGCAATGTACTAACACAATACACAAATTAAAGCTTAACACTATTGGGATGAGAGAGAGAGAGAAAAAAAAAGAACTTAATTCATATTACTGATCTTTTGTTGCCAACGGTTCGTATGTGTGACGTTACATTTCTTGGCGAGGAGAGGTGCGATACGTGGGTGCACGGGTGAGTTTGATCGTTTTCCTGTGCACTCACTCAGCAATGTCAGCTGACCGGTGACGATGTAGTGGTAGATGTGAACACTCGCACTGCTAGATTGCGTGACCATGAGCAGATGAGGCGTAAATTGGCTTGTTAATTGGCCAACTACTGATTTATTTCCTTTCTTCAGACTGGGAAACCTCACTTCTTTCTAGGAACAAAAAAAAACTCACACATGTTGCAGAGAAAAAACAATTTCGAAGGACCGCAAACTTCCAGAATAACGAAACGCGGAATAGAATAACAGTTTCCTCTTGCACTGAACTGAGCGGAATGTCCCCTTACTTCGATAATGTGTTGATATTAAGCCAGGTTTCCGTTGGCAAACGAACCTTTCATACCACCTAGGTTCTGTTGCTACAGAAGGACTTTCAGTGAGAGGCCAGGGGAATCTGTAAGCAGCGATCTGAAAGTGGACCCTGTACCAGACCGAGCAAAGTCATTAGATGAAGAGCCCTGTCCCCATCACTTGACTCAGGCCCTGGGCGAATATGACTACTAGAACGAGGATATAGAACATCACTGAAACCGGCAGTGGGCACAGCTGAACTAGGAGGGTCCAGGGCTTCCACACTGCTTTGTGACGTGCTTTCCAGACCGGTCGAAGTGACCGTCGATGTATGTTGATGATATGACTGGTTTGTAGCAGGCTGGCAGAAGTTGATTTTGCTCGGTCTAAAGGAAACTATTGATGTTCTGCCGAACTGCCGAAACCGAATGCTCTCATTTTCGGAAATGTTGAAATGGCTCCCCAGAATCGAACGAAAAAGCGTAGCCCTAAGTCAGAAAAAAAACATCAGAACTACATACCATTTCATCTAAACTGTTGTTTCACAAAGAACCATTCCCACCATCCACAACATCAACGATGATCCCACCGAAAATTGAGCCAATTTCCGAGCAATTTCGGTATGCAAATTCCTCCGGCATCACTCATCCAATTTATCCATCCTATTATCCACGTATGACATTCCGCTGATTACGCAGAAATAAGAGACGAAAGCAAGAAAAAAAATGAAACTTCCGGAGGCAATCCATCACAGTCGAGTTGGAATGAAAATAGAAACAAAAATCTGCATATCCCTCTGTTGATTCAATCCCATGCCTACTTTTCCCATCCCCGTCAATTTACCCTGGGCCCTCTAAAGTAGCACATGTGTGATTTATCCCATAGTTGATCCCAGTTCCCCTTGTTTGCCACCGTTTGGGCGAAAGGTAGAAAAAAGAAAATATTTTCATTATTCATTTGCGAAATGAAAGGTAATTTGGGATGGTTGGCTTTTTTTTTATTCTACCCGAGTCAGCAAATCAGTTGGATTTTGTTTATGGAAATGGGAACGGAGCGACTTTCTACCTTCTCTACCCGGAAGGCGATAAAGAACTGTTCCAAGCAAATGGAAAATCTTCCACTCACTTTGCATCAATGATAAGTAATTGCAGCATCCAGCTGGAAGTTCAAGTACGACTTGAATCCTTGCCGGAGTTGGGGTGGAAAAGTGCATGCATGTGTAAAATCTACTTACATTTTCAAAGTTCTCCCTTTTCCCTCCGGAATAGGTTTCGGTTGATATTTTCCTTTTTCCACTGTGCATATACCTGCTGCTGAGATGTCATCTATAGTTTCAGTTATGCCACTCCAGTCGAGAGTCGAGCATTGGCAAGCATTGGTTCCACTTCTTTGGGAGTCACGAACGGGAAAGGATACAATTTAGAAACTCTTTCAAGCTTCGTCCTTTTCCCTTTCTTTTTTTAGGGATTGAAGAAAAACGAATGGATTCCGGTACCCGTAAGAGCTTAAGCAAGTGGAACCGAATGACTTTCGTCTTTTGATTGTGCTTCTCAAGCACACTTTGTTTGCATTGAACTTGTTTAGTTTTGCCGGAAAATAGAAAACTTCCAGCTACATTTTATGGTTTTCGACTAGACTTCCTCTGCTGGAGTCGGAGTCGGAAAACTCTCGTCATCATCTCAATTTGCATGCAAATCTGCATGCCATCATCAATCATGAACCCATCAACACGGCCACAAGCTGGTATAATTAAAAAACGAAAATTAAAAATTTATAAGATTCCAACCTCACTCACATTGGGCGCCCACACATGAAGGCAGCCGAAGGATCCCCGGTTCGGGAAAACAAAACCCCCCTGGTAGCATAAACCGACCGCAATAAATTACTAATTAATTGACTTTTGTGCCATTGTAGTACGGACGATGAACATGCATCGTTCTCCGTTTGCAATTTTTGCATTTTTATTCACCATCATGCTTCTATGTGCTGCATTAATTGCAGCAGGAGTGAATTCCCCACTGGGAAACGAACGATGCAATTCCGATGAAATGTGATTAAAAATTCAACTTGGATTTGAATAATGATAATGCGAAAATGGCTTTTTGCTCCTCCCCCTCCCCCCTGAGCACCCGTCAGCGAGTGGAAGGATTGTTTCGCGTAATGAAATTAGCCTCACCCGCTCGCCATCGGGATGTAAAATCGAGAAAATGCAATGTAAGGCCATTCGGAGTTCTTCGCTGCAATCCTCCTTGCGAGAGGGCGGTTTTTAATCAGACTGCAATCTTTCGACATTAATCTACTCTAGCACAAACAAGGGGCAAGGGGGATGAGGGATGCATTTTGAGAATCGTAATTGAATTATGCTTTCATTACAGTGCCTTGATGGGAGGATTTGCCATGGATGCAGTTGCAATGAGCTGCATTAATTATTCGGCGTAAATGGATTATCTATAATGCATTGTTTACAAGAAGATCCTTGCGAGGATTAGGCCGGTAGAGGCGCAATTGAAAATCGGGTCAAAATGAAATGGCATGGGGACGACTTTAGATTGACTCGTTTGCAGATTCGCAATTTTCTGGTATCGTCGCCGGGGTGACATTAATCGTTTCTAGGAAGACACTAGTGCGATCTCACTGAAAAAGTTTTGTTATGATAAGGGTTTGATTTGTCATGTTTATTATTCGATCTTGTGCTGTATCCTCATTTCGAAGTTCTTTGGTATGTAAAATGCTGGTTGGTTGTTTCAAGATCATGCAATTCTTCCAGTGTTAATGTATGTTTCACCATTCTATTGTTCTTTCGTATCATAATATTGTGTTTTTGTAAAAGGGTTATTGTGGGCTAAAATATTTACCTGCACTTAGTAATTCAGAAAAAGCACCAAAAAATGAAAAAAGTGCCACTAAATTATTAAGGCCTGTGCCAACAAATAATGTGTGATCAGCATTAAAAAATTAGGAATGAGCAATAAAAGATGAGAAAAGATCTTCGGATAATCTAATTGTGACCGGTAAATCTATCAAATAAAGCAACAGCTATTAGTATATGTGCAATTAAATATGGCAGTATTTCCGCCAAATTATGTAATTTGAGCACTAAACTATTCGCATATGTCTTTTAATTTTGTTGGATTTTCCCATAAAAACAGTAAAATGAGCAATGGATAAATAAATATCCATTGCTCATTTCTACAGTTTTTATGGGAAAATCTAACAAAATTAAAGACATATGCGAATAGTTGGTGCTCAAATTATAATTTGGCGAAACTACTGCCATATTTAATTGCACTATATAATAGCTGTTGCTATTTGACAGATTTACCGGTCTGATGGGTTATCCGAGATCTTTTCTCATCTTTATTGCTCATTCCTAATTTTTCAATGCTGATCACACGTTATCTGTTGGCACAGATAACTTAATGGCACTTATTCATTTTTATTGCTCAAATCTCTCTTTTAATTGATGATTAATTATGCTGCCGTTATTGTGATACACATGTTTTGTTTACATCTGGGATTGTTAAGTTATATTGTTAGTTTCAACTTATGAGTTTGATCATTTGTGTTTAAATTTATGCGACAAATTTATAACAGGAATGATCTCACCAAATGCTGCAGATGCGTTCACTTTTAACTCCTCTTTCAGACATGATGTTCATCTCTTATATTCGAATCTCTTAAAATGTGTTGCCTCTTTCTCTCTTAGTTCGTTTCACGTATTTTTCTTGACTTTTCTTGAAGAAATAAAACCATCCTCTTATTGTATCGGCGTTATGGACAGTAAATTGTTGTTGTCAAGCACTCGAAAGAAATCTGTAAGTCGCAGACGGAAATTGGCCTATCTGTCAAAAGATAAGCTTTATCTAGTAGAATATAAAGGATTTTGCTCGCGTTTCCTAGTATTAATTTGAAAAAAGTGTTTCAATGTTTATTTGGTAAAAGTGATTAAATGAAGTGTAAATTTTAAATTTTCCTAGTTTTTCAATCACAATCAACTTACTAATACACTCAAATGAACTTTTTTTTCAAAAGTGTTTTTAAAATAATGAAAGGGAATTGATATGGTTAATTTCTATAACATGTATCGTTCAAATGAAAAATAAATGCTATGATTTGGTTGAGTTGTTTTGCTGTTATCCCATTTTATTTTAGTGACACCTATTGTGAGACACCCTGTAGTAACTATGATGGGCTTCTAACTTGCAGGGAAATCACAATCTTGTTCAACAGATCCGTCGTTATATATAAAAAAAAAATTAGAACAGCTTGGTAGTTGTTATGTATTTTCCAAGGTACATTCAATGATACTACAAAAGAAATATTTTGTGTCATATGGGTTGGGAAGAGTTGAAAATCAGTCAAACTTATGAATTTCTTGGATTTCTTGGAACTTTTCATTCCATTTCCAATTCCATTGCCAATTCCATTTCCAATTCCATTTCCAATTTTATTTCCATTTCCATTCCCAATTCCATTTTCCATTTCATTTCTATTTCCAATTTCAATTCCATTTTCAATTCCATTCCAATTCCATTTCCAATTCCATTACCAGTTCGATTTTCAATTCCATTTCCAGTTTCATTTCCAAATCCATTTCCAATTTCATTTCCAATTCCGTTTCTTTTAAAATTTTATGATAGCCACTAGAAATGAATCGGGTCCTCCCTTAGCTCAGTCAGTAAAGGCGCAGCTACAAAGCAACACCATGCTGGAGGCGGATGGGTTCGATTCCCGGTCTGGTATCATTGTTCTGCAGGTCTCAATACCCAAACAGCCCAACTTGCATTTCTTCAGCTAGAAATCTCTTAACTATTGATTTGATCCTAACTGATTCATGTCATCTTTGTAGTGAATTGATTACCCATGCTGCCTATGGTTCTAATCACCTTCTAGTTACATTTAAAATATCTCAAGAAATCATATCTAATTCCATCAGTTCTACTTTCAATTACCGTAGAGCTGATTGGGATCAATATCGAACATTTATGGATTGCAACTTTGATCATAATGCTCCATTGCAAACAAAAAATGACACAAATTAAGCTCTTGATTCTCTGGCTCAGCTCCAAAATGCGAGGTTAAATTAGATTCAGTTATAATTGATGACAATCTTCAGCTCTTGATTCGCCTGAAACATAAACTTAGGCGTCAATTTCAAAGAACACGTGATCCTGCTATGAAAGTCATATGGCGAGATTTACAAAAACAAATTAAAAAACGCTTCTCTGCCCTGAGGAACAAACATTTTGAAAATAATGTGTCAAAATTAGATCCGAGCTCCAAACCTTTCTGGACACTCTCTAAAATCTTGAAAAACCCTCAAAAGCCTGTTCCAGCGCTATTTTTTGTTGGGGAGTAGAACCACTGCGTCCACTGAGTTGAACTTTTGTGGTATACCCCTGTTTACTATACTAATTCGCATCTTAAAGCTAGATCACCATTTGTCAAGTGAGCAGCCTAAGGCGCGTCTCCCAGTCAGGCAAAATTGAGTTAATAAAACCCACCACCTTCCCAAGATTTGCAGTTCAAATTTCTTTAGGTTGCATATAGCCACTGTTAAGAAATTTAAGTCTGCTCTTGTACAAAGCATCACAACTGCCAAGCAGATGTTCCGAGGTTTCACGTTCCCTGTTACAGAAACGACAGATATCAATTTGAACCTGGCCAATGTTTTTCAAATGATATCTACTCGGGCAGTGTGCGGTTACTAGGTCAGAACCTTTTCGCTTGAGAACACTTTGTGGTGACCAACCAATTGGTCATCACCCTTTGCTCTTCCCAAGATTTTAATTCTATTTTAATGGCACAGTATGATATACCGCAGAATGGTTCTGCGCCAATAAACTGTGCATTTGAACCTTGCTTAGCAAGCTCGTCTGCCCTTTCATTGCCTTCAATGCCACAGTGTCCCGGAACCCAGAATAAATTTACCGAGTTCTCTTGGCACACCTTTCGCAATGAAAGAATGCATTCCCAGACAAGTTTGAATGTACATTTATAATTACTTAACGCTTTGAGTGCCGCTTGGCTGTTATTATAGCAAAGATCTCCGCTTGGAAAACCGTTGGATAGTTTCCCATCGCCACTGAGATTTCTACCCCAGGGCCGAAGATTCCTGCTCCCGTTTTTGTTCCAATTTTTGAGCCATCTGTGAAGAATTTTATGGAGCCATGACGAACAGTGGGACCTCCGACTTCCCAATCTATACGTGACGTTTCACATATCTTGTAAGGGATGTCATGGTTTTCCACAGGTTTCATCCAGTCTCCATTCATATACATCACTGGCCCATTTTAAAAGACTTGTGAAATGATCAGGTGACCGACTAAGTCACCAGACATGAAAATTTTCAACCGTTTGAGTCCAAGCATACTCTTTTCCGCTTCTAGTTGCACGTATTCGTGCAAAGGATTTCTCTTTTTGCGAGCATGGTATGAATCCAGTTAATTAAGTTCATGTCAAAGTTCCTTTTCTTCATGGCACGAGCCACAGATGAATAGGAAGCGTTGTCGAAAGCTCCTTCAATATCTAAGAAAGAACAAAGTGCTATTTCTTTTACCGATAGCGCGTTTCCTACCTTTGAAACCACACTATGCAGTGCCGTAACTGTCGACTTACCAGCAAACTGGAACTCAGATAGTGGATGATAGTGGCTCCCATACAAATAAAACCCAAATTTGAATCAAACTTACCAGAATTATACCAACTGGTATGAATATTTTTATGCAGGGATTTTTGGGGTCGGGGAAGGTTCTCATTATGGTTCAAACCCCCTCCCGCATCTGGAAACACAAATTTCTGCACACCAATGAAACATGAATTTCTGCATAACTCGAGAGCTAATCAAGTAAATGGAACAAAATTTGGCATGTGGGAGATTTTAGGCAGGATTTTTTTCTTAGGTAGTTCGAGACGCCTTCCCTTTGGAGGGGAAGAGGGCTCTCAAACAAATGAAACAGAAATTTGAACCAAACATGAGAACTATCCATGCAAATAAAACACAAAATGTGTATTTTTCGGCTAAGCAGCATGTTGTGATGGAAGTTTAACCCATTCTTAGTCAAGAGTTACTCTTAATGCTACATTATACACAAACAGTCAATCTTAGGTTATGCAAGAGAAAATTACATTCAAACTGACAGGATACGGTTTCGTTTGAAGAAAAATGTTTTGTCTATGAAATGCTTCTACGCAGAAAGAAAAACCGGTAGAAACTACCGATCCAAGCCCTAGTAGCACACTTGTTGCCATTTGGTTGAGAAAACATAAATATTACTTGCTAAGTTAAAATCATGTTCCACAACTAAATTATGATCGAATAGTGTGCTACTAGGGAGGGTTAAATTGAAAATTCAAACCAATGTTTTTATTGCAGAAATTACACAAATTAGCAAACAAAAATATTTGAACCAAATTCATTCAAAAAAAAAAAAAAAACTCATCAGTTCTATCAAATTTTCATTCATTTAGTTGCACCGGATTCAGCTAGTGGCAAATAAAACAAACTGCTTGTTTATATCTTTGAATATGCAATTGTAACAAAACGGTAAAAAAAGGCGACAAATAAATAATATTAAATTATCTTGTTTTCACCTTAATTAGTTATATTTAGATATTAGTTATATTTAGTTATTTTAAATAGGGTAAGGGGATGTAATGTTAGTCTATTTCCTTCATTCGGCCTATGTACCAAATGTGTCATCAATTTAGCGATAATCAACAAAATCACGTTGCTATTAAGATGACCGATGATGTTCAAAGCAATTGAGACAATATCAATCAACTTATAGTTGTTCACTTCTGCGTTATTTTCGATTTCTTGCACTTTTGGAGCATTATAATTTCCCTGGTTAAGCTGAACAGATGATCTACACGATCTTCAAGTGATGTAAATTTGGCTTAAATGAATCGATAGGGCAAGCAATGCAGTCTGGATGTGCAGAAAATAGTTACACGTTAGAAACTAACTGTTCACATAGGTAAAATAAGCATCATTTTACAAGAACATCGTAGACCCAATGTTGAGGACATATTTTTTTGTATGTTCCCAACTATGACATGTTGTATCAATAACGTAGTAAAAAGGTTATTATTGGTAAAATTTCAATTGGAAACACATGAATTTGCGGTTGTTTATATTCAAGTGGCTCATCTAAACATAAACCGAAGGAACAAAATCATTGTATAGTGAATTATAATGTTTTCATTATTGAATGGCTAATAAATCATAAATGAACATCACTTCAATTTTTCGAGGCTGTTTTACTGTAGTTTGTTTTGTGAAATTTTGTATTAAGTAAATCAAATACAGCTAGCAATGGTTTAGTTCATAAAACTAGAAAAAAAACCGTACAAAGACTGCATTTAGTAATAATTCCATTGAATGGGAAGGAGTTGCGTACATGAACAGACCCAATTTACAGCCTTTAGAACGACATTAAATCCATATCCCTCGAATGTTTCTGACTTTATAATGAGAGTCGTGTAACTTTTCGTGATACCTTCTACCAAAAGTCTTATCAAACTTATCTTAGCAA
Source organism: Aedes japonicus (assembly GCA_034211315.2). Classification (NCBI taxonomy): domain Eukaryota; kingdom Metazoa; phylum Arthropoda; class Insecta; order Diptera; family Culicidae; genus Aedes; species Aedes japonicus. The sequence continues at coordinate 27,127 of JASCZW010005479.1, read as the reverse complement.
GTGTCTAACTAGTTGAATCTCGCTTACAGCTTAGAAGCTTTATGAGTTATAATGAAAAATGTAATCGATCATTGCATAATAGGGTGAGTTAAGGGACACATATTCTATCATATATTTATGTATTTTATGTATATAACCCTTTAATTATTTTTGCTTGTCTGCCGGTTGGGACATGAGCACTAACTCGCCATTACTCAATTTCGCTGACACAGAGTCATCCGCTTACACACATACACACAAATACACATTCTCAATCTCAATCTCTCAATCTCTGTGAAACATACACATATTCATGGTTTGCAAAGAGCTGTTATTGAGCCAAACGGTCAGAAAATGTATGTGCGTATAACGGCAACTCCTACACTGCACAATTTTCGTTGCGGAAGCTAAAAATTGTCTGATTACAAAAATATTATAAACTCATCCAAAAAGCACAATCTGGCAACAAGCATCGAGCATATCCATAACCACCAGCTGAAGACTGCACGGGTAACGTTTACTCCACACACTTTCTTCACAATACGACTAGTAGCCCAAAATTAAGTCCAGCTGATAATTACGTCGAAATATTGACGAAAAACTTAACATGTGAGATTTGATAGAAACGACTGATAGTAAAAATTTCAATTAAAATTAAAATCAAATTGCTGCAAACATGACAAGAGAAATTTTTCACGTCTCGCTTCGCACACTACGATCCATAAAATGTTTATATCCCCGCATGAACTGAAAATCCAAGCTTTGTTTGAAGAACAAACTTCTGATACTCAATATGGTCTAGTTGTTGTGCTACAAGGAAATAGTACTTCAACGGATTCAAAATAAAGTTCTGCCAATGATTTTGAAGCTGCCACCCTGGTTCAGTATTATTGAATTACATAGAATTTCAAACATTGAGACTCTAGAAGACATGTTGATCGTGCCAATAATTAAGTTCTGTAATTTGAAAATATGTTGCGAGAACCACCCTAGCGTGTGGTCACTCACTCTCGCAGTTTCCATTAACCAAGTCGTCGGTCACCGTACCATACACATGTAGGTAACTGCCGATCGCCTCACGATCGTCTATTGTTTTGCTCAAACCACCTCTACTGCGTAGAGGCAGCAGAACAGAAAACAGATGATATGTAGTCAGTTAATAATAAACCACCGCCGCGTTCGGTTAGCTTTCACCGATAATATATCGTTTCTTGTTCGGTCAATAAAGTGTTTGGTTCAGTGTCCGCAAATTAAATCTTTTAGTGAATATATCACCGCGCGTCTTTACCGGGTTGATTAACGAACAATCGTTCTATGTGCGTGAACACATGTCGAACAAAAAAATTAATAATTTTAGACAAAAATCATTGCAATCTTCAATTGCAATCAGTGTTGGTGACTGCCGAAAAAATCGGCGAAAATTATTTATTGTTATCCGTGCTTGAAACAACCACATCGTTCAATGTATTGTTAAAGGCATCATATGCAGGAACTCAGTGAGTGAACAAGGTTAGAAGTTTTGTAGATTACTTCATTCCATCACGCAAGTCTAATGGACAACAGCTCTGCCTGCTTGTGATTCGCTCTTCGTTGATTGAGTGGCTATGGAAATACGACCCAGTACACTGAGCCCAAACATCCTCCTTTAATCGAATGAATCCGCCGTCGGTTGATATCAAAACAATGAAATCGCATTTTTGAATAATAGATGCAGGCTGAGGACGATTTTCTAAAAACCAGATGATTATTCTTCAAATGTTGACCAACTTATAATACGCGAAGTTCAAATTCGCCCGTTCAAATTCGAATGTACGTTGTATGAAAAATCCTCACCCAAAATCGAATGCGTATTGCATTGGAAAAGCCCCATAAAGAGAATCATTTGAAATGAGGATGACAAACAATTTATTTTACATTATTCTGTCAGAACCTATCAATCGCTATCAGAACTGGTACCAACACGAATAAAGGATCGAAACCCGCTCGATTTCCTACGGAGTGACGAAAACATATCCGAACTCTTTTGATTATTGAGCTCTTGTTGCAATCGCTGCGCAACGATTAAAAAATTAATTAGAAAAATGATCTCAAACCATAGATTTATTTCAAATGCTCTACGCAGTATTGAAACAGACATCATATTGTATTTGGTTGATTGACATACGAAACATGGATGATCGTCTTACGAATTTAACCGTAAGACAGTCATCCGATTTTCGAATGCTTTTCGTTAAAGGGCGCAATCGAATTACTTTTCAGACGATGTTGGGACGATGTTTGGGTTCAGTGTAGGATCACTAGATGATAATTTTCGGAGACGAGAGATCATAGCATTCATTTGAACAGAATCTTTCATTGTCTATTCGTTCGAATGACAGTGTTGAAACGAATCCGATAAGGGGGGACTATTGACATAATGTGTTATGCAAACCTTATGAGTTTTATATCACATAACATGCTAGAAAACCAATTTATCGAGGTTTTTATTGAAGAGGGTTTAATATCCATATCGTCAATTATCGTTTGTTGAACAAATATTCGCTTATTTTCTATTTCAACAAGAATGCATACATTTTTGTTTTGTGACACGCCTGCACCTTTACCAACTAAGTACTGTGCCATCATCAGTATCTACCAAAAACAGAAAATGCTGGCCTAAAGGGACACATGCTACTGTATATTAACATTTGGGGTTTAGTTGCCACATATTTTGTGTTTTTCCCGCTGTATTTACTGGCTATACCAGGGTTGCCACATTATTTTGCGTTCTCATCTTTAATTTTTGCCAGAAAAATCTTGTTTATCTGTGTTTAACTGCAGAAAATCTTGGCAAAAATCTTAGCTTCATACTTTGTGCTGTAAAAGTAGAACGGAAACTTTTCAAGTGCCAGAATGCTTATGTACCTCTTTTAAAAAATATTATAATTAATATTAAGATGTATGCAAAATGAAACAGATACATACCTTTCAGAACACATATATTGTGATAGGCCGATGCAATTGAAATCAATTGTTGCTCTTTTAAATGGGGCTTATGTGTATTTATCGCTCTCCCGGAAACGGATAATTCTAACACCGAAGAGGATTAGTAATGGCTACACTGAAAATTAATTTTCGTTTATATTACGAAATCGAAGGTAGGACTAACAAATCTATTCGTTGTTTTCTGCAACGAAACTGATTTGTACTTTTTAATAAGCTACCTTCGTATTTAATGCCACACGCGCAACTGTCAAAAGCACTAAGCATTTGTTGACACAGAAAGAATATTCGTTCATTGTACGAAAACAATACAAAGAGCTACGAGTAATTTGTTACCAATAAAAAAGAAACGTCTCTCTGGTGGTTGCATGAACGACTGACAGATCTACTTTATCGGCTCAAAATATAATTGAAAAAAAAAGCGCAACCACGAGAGTTGTATGTTTCTAATGTTTCGACATGTGGTTCGATCCTGCATTTTCAGGAAGAGCTGTTATTGAGTCCGTGGTTGATCTCACTAAGCCATGTTGACTCGTGAGAAGTTACTTGATTATTGTGCATGAGGTTCTAACTCTCGATAGCGCTTTCATTTCTATTTTGGGATAAATTAATGCTTCCCATCATCCCAGCAGGAACACGAACATTTATGAGTACGACCGAAGAGAAGCAGCGATTGGCTGGTCTTCACGAAATTCATTTTGTGAATTGTACAAAAAAGGTGTAATGATAGCATTTTGTTAGATGACAAGCAATATGAATGTTTCATACAATTTACGAGACATTGGTTCTATGTACAAAATCCATGTTTACGAAACGAGTGAAAGCTAATTTACGAAATTAAATTTAAAGTGCAGGGATTAGAAGAAAGTTAACAAAGAACTTTCTTAGCAAGGGAAAATCCTGTTTTCCATCTGCTCGTTTGCAGCAGTTTTCTCCAACAAGTTTTCAAGTCATCCAATTCCTCCACCTCGATGTCCTTGCAGATGATTGCTGTCCTCAGCTCACGAAACTCATTTTCGATGGCCTGTTGCTCACCGGTTGCAAAGAAAATATCAGAAATAGCTTTATAATCGAGTAGAATTCCTTCAAAGTGCACAGCATTTCGGGGTCAACGCTTCATGCAGTAGACAGAACTGGATTCGTTCAGATCAAAGCGCTCAGTGAATCAATCGACTTCAATGATAGCCTTCTGGTAATCTGCCACCATGCAGAACTTTCGAAGGCTTCAATTTCAAGATACGTGTATCATCTGAAATACCTTGGATCGTATCGTAACGGATTAACTCTTCAATGGACTTTGAGACAAATATTACTCCAGCGAAACACTTGAAGAAATTATTGAAGTATTGAAGTATGTTTTTGGAGAACTGTATTTCAAAATTCCTTCAGACATCTTAGACAAAATCTAAAAAATGCTATAACAAAGTGGATTATTTTACAAAGCGGAGAATTAAATAAATGAGACTATGGAATTCATGCAGAACATTCTTCTTAGATTGTTCCAACATATTAAGATTTTCTCCAAGAACTATTTCTCATCTAATCGTATGGTTTTTAGAATTATCTTATGGTTTTTGTGTAGCTCTTTTTAGTGTCCTTCTATAGACATTCCTTTAGTATCACATGACTTTTCAAGTTCAGGGATTCCTCCAACAAAAAATCAGTGGGGTTGTGTACAAGACACGACCGGTTGACGTAGACTACGTTAAACCAAGTGATGCATTATAACGTCAGGGAAATTCTGTGTGGCTATTATTAGCCTTAAAAGGGTTTCAATTATTCGTGCCGGTCGCTTACCCTTACCGATAGAAGAAATTTAAGTCACAATACGACGGATGCGGCTCTTATGGGACATTAGACCAGCGTTTTGAAGCCAGTATGTATGAAAATTCTATTGTACGCTCTTGAGATATTATTTGGGGGCCTTGAAAAGGCTTATTTGGTTTTATGAAGTCAGTATGTGAGAAAATTCTCTTGTACACTCTTTATAACTGGCTCTTTTATCTCTTTGGTGGCCCTGAAAAGGGCCTTTTGGTTTAAATGACGACACGGCTATGGTTGCACGTTTTTCGATGGACTATCTTTAAGGCCTAGAAGATAGTTGAGGATTTGTTAGGGAACATAAAATTATTAAATTAATGATTGTTTTGCTCATTCTTAAAATCATAATCGCTTGACATTACAAAATGTTTATTCGTCGAAAATCAAAATCATTGGACGGTGGTTCAAGAAAAATGCATAATATTGCCGACATTGCAAACGGAGGTCACGAACGAAGGTTAAAGCGGCAGAATCTTCATCACGACTGTTGTTTGATCACAGTTCAAAGCCAAGTCGAGATAAAGGTACTTCTTCATGAAATCAATGAAAGGAAGTTTCTCTGACTTTGGAACAATGATGTTAAAATTGCCAGTCACAATAACTGGCATACCTTTTCAGGTGTATTTCACCAGGTTGCGTGCAAAAAAATATTTAATCTGTTTGATTGTGAGACCTGGCAAAAACATATATAAAGTGTTGAACAATATATCAAACAAACTAACAAACAAAGAAATCTAATTCTAAATCATACCTGTTTCTCAAAAAGTTTTTCTTCCTAGAGGTAGGAATCTATCCAACGCGAATCGTTAACACAACAGAAAAACTGTGTATAACACACTTCTAATTGGAATTTACAAAGAACGTTGGTTCGAAATATCATGTTCGACATCGAAAATGGTGTCCGTGATAGGGAATTTGTGTGGTTTAAGGTATGCGACGAACGGAAAACAAGTTTTGCTAATACCACTGGCTGCCAATTGACAATTTGAAACGAAAATCCCAATCAAACAAACTCTCAAGCTGAGAATATTAAATTGAAAGTAGGCACCGGCAGGCTTTGATTTATTTTCACTGATTTTATGGATCCGCTACATAGCACACTGTTGCCTAGTAACGACTTGGCAAAATCCAATTTGACTGCGAATCGACCGAAATGTAAGATAAACTCTTATTCAAATAGCTCTCTTAAATTAGAATTTGAATTGATTTATTGATTCATGTAGGAAAAAAATTTCACCGACGGAGAATTGTCCTGCTCGCCTTCCATGGAGGCTCTTCCGCAAACAGTAGCGTTGTTGCAGTCGTGACGAACAAATCGGCACTTAATTAAATGGCGCACAAACCGAACGAAATATTAATTTAATTCTTATATAAACAACTCTCTAAACTGGATTGGTAGTCCTCAAAAGGACAGATTATCAATTTATGGATTGCGTCAATCAGCTGGGTAAAATTTTTACCGACAGCTCGCCCTGCATCGAGCACCGAACTTAATTTAAGATTAGTTCTTTAATAAACAACTCTTTTATTAACATTTATTGTCCTCAAAAGGACAGATTATTTCCACCTACTGCTGCTCGCTCCCAAGGACGCTTTCCCCCAAACAGCAGTGTTTTCGAAGTCGAGGCAAAACAATCGCCACGATGAGGTAAGATGGCGGCTTGCACAAACCGACGCGATTGTGCGCCCCCATAATCCGCCATTTTACCTCTTCGCTTGGATTTGAAATCTGTGATAGGAAATTTGGTAAATTTACTCTGCAAAATGACATTATCAGACATCACCTTATATTTGCGTTATTTTCAATAGTTTACTATTGTTGGAGAATAATGTTTGACAATTGAATTTGAGCGCGGTAAAATTTCCGACCGATTGAGGAAGAAATCATGTAAATCTATCGTGGATTATTCGAGTTATTTGCGTACAAAACGTACGAGTTTTCGTGACGGTCGCAATATTTTAGATTTTCATTTGACATCCTACCCTTGCCGTAAGACGTAGTCTACGTCAAAAAACATCTAAAGAATGTTTTGAAATATTGCCGATCAGATGCCAGAAAACTCCTGAAACAATTCCTAAAGGAATGCGAACAAACTCCTGAAGAATAGCAATAGAAATACCAGGAAGAATATCCCAAGGAATGTCTGCGAACTTTTCATAGATGGTAAAGAAATTATTTTGGGACACATACACAAACTGACTTTCAAACTGCCAGCTGTCACTGTAGTGTTACAGAGGCTTGATAGTCAAGAACAAAATGAAAATAGTGTTTGGCCCAGGAAACCAGCACAAAGGCCCTAAGCTCGGTTCCAAGTTTAATAAATCGCTCGTAAAAAATTATCGCACATCGAAGAACCGTTCATATATTCTGTCAAATTAATAAAGCGAATCAAAACAAAAACAAAGATTCTTATATACCGGGGGCGACCCCGGCGTAGTGGTTAATATCCATACCTCTCACGCCAAAGTCACGAGTTCGAATCTCACCCCCGGACAAGTTACGAAAATACCCAAAAAGGTATTTGAGTGACTACGACGGGAGATGAACCAGCCCAAGGCTGAAAATCTCGATAATCAAGGAACAAAAAAAAAAAAGATTCTTATACAGAAAAGCGAAAGAAAGTATTGCTAGGTGCAAGGTGTCAGGTGCACTTGGAACCAAGGAGTTATACAACAGTGAGCCAATTTGAAATCGCTAGTTTCCTATTCATTGGTGTCAGTGTCAATTGGTTAGTTATGCTTTATGGGCCTTAAAAAGCACAACTAAGGTAGAATTGGTAAAAACGTGGGATTTTGGAATGTACAAATATTTTAAATTTTAGGTTTTTAAATGGACAAATCTTGAAAGTCTTGGATTATCTCAAAAATCTGTTATCTTTACATACAGATATCTGTATGAAAAATATGAAAAAAATCTGTGTCAATCTAGATAAATCTGTGTATGTGGCAACCCTGGGCTACACTGTGATTTTCGGCTGCCGATTAATTTTTGCTTTGAACGCGGCACCACACAATCACCAAGAGATCCGATCGGAAGCTACGATCACTAGCGCACAATCGAATCAGGAAACGAAAATGAATCACCAACCGAAGCCAACGAACGAATCAATAAATTGTACAAGCAAGCAGCGATGGAACACGCATACAATTTCCAGGCGACGAAGTTCATGCTATGTTCATTCAATGTTCACCTTGGCTCATCAGTTTTCGGTTTGAGAGGTGAAGCAGAACCTCTCATTGTGTGCGTCTATTGAATCAAAAAAGAGCGTGCAACGAATGATTTATGATGGGATTGGGACCAATGATCAATTACAGCACTCTGTTTTTCTTACACGCAGGCAAAATAAACCCTGTTAAAAATGCTATACTATAAAAGACAAGGTAAAAATAATATTAACACTATTAGATATAAATGATAGCATACAAGGTTTAAATGTTAATTACTTAGCAGGAGCACATAGGATAATATATGAATGTAATGTAAAATTTGGAATAAATATGGAGCTAAAATAAGTAAACAATAAAACTCCTCAATTTTTAACAACAAAGTGAATATTGCTGTTTAGAATCAAGCTAATTTTCCTGAGATTCCTGGTACATATCAAATTTCAACGAAAACAAAACAATAATCCATGCATCACTTAGCAACCAGCAAAGAAACAGCAACGCATAGAAGGCTTAGATGCTTAGCAACATTCGCACTGAAACGGGTCCCACGTGATACGTGCGTGGCTACGAGAAAACTTCATGCGCCATACGGCTGATATACCTCAATATGTAAAATCATCAAAATATAACACATACTGCTATATTCAAAATAATTTCGTTATTCTTAACGATCCAATTCAAGGGTTGAAAATTCGGTAGATGTTGTATTCTCTACCTCTCAATTGTATTTTGCATTCCCCTTTGAAAAAACTCCCGTACCTGCACAAGAGCCCATACGGAAATCCATCCGCAGAATCCTTCACTTTCTTCCCAAACTTTCTCACGCGAACATATCTACCTTCGACACACTGATCTCTCTTCACTTGTCGAATATCTACCTATCATCTTAAAACGGCTACCTCGGAGGCAACGTTTGACTTCCCTCCAGTTCCATTTCTCAGTACAATCCTATCCATCCACGAAGCAATGTCATCGGTCGCCCGCATAGAAGATCTTCCCGTGGAAGTTCTGGGAAACGTCTTGAACTTCTTACCGTTGAGTGATCGCAAGTCTGCATCGTTGGTGTCCCGCAGATGGTGTCAAGAATCATTTTCCCGTCGCTACTTGGGACGAGTGAAGTTTTGTATGGTCAATTGTGACGAGTGTATCGGATTATCCAGACAAGTTGGCGTCCGTACAAGCACTTGAGTTGAGCTTCGGACCCAACAACTGCAGCGATGCCGGTGCGAAGGTGGTGATTAAGGTGATCCGGCGATTTAAAACGGGGCTGGAGAGCTTTACGTGCACGTCCGTCCTTTCGCTGAACCAACTGCGGAGGCTTGCTGCGGTGATGCCGAACGTGAAGAAAATGAAGATACAGGTAGAGGATCCTGGTGAGAAGGTTTATGCGCCATTCCTGTTTTGAACAAGTTGAGTGTGCTTGAAGTGGAAAACAACATCATTGATGTGTGGGCAGTTGATGTGTTACGAATGATGCCCAATGTGCGCCATTTGAACATTAACCTGGATCAGTGTGAAGATGCAATACGATCATTCAACGTCCTTCGGACCTACGCACCCCAATTGAAGTCGCTGGAATTGTTCGTTTTGAATAATTACGTACCGATTGAGCAGCTAGATTTGCTCACGCTGGAAACCCTCAAGTTGACTGGAATTATTTGCAACATGGACAAAACTCTGCAGCGCAGATTTTTCTCAGGACTACCTATGCTGAAAACCGGTTGGTTCAATATGTTCATGACTCAATCAGTACTGTCCGTGATCGGTCGGACCTGTCGGCAGTTGACCACGTTGCGTTTTGGGGCGTACATGTTGAACGAGAAGCTGTTTCAGTGTTTGGAAGGACTCCGACATCTCAAGGTAAGCAGTGGCCGTCTATTGCGAAACCCACAAATTCACTGGCTATTTCTTCCCTCCTAGGTTCTTCATGTGTACGGCTACCTGCAGATGTACATGTTGGAAGATTGTAAGCCTCTGGAGACTGTACGCACACTCAGCCTGGAAATGTATCAAAGGCCTTTCGATTATAGGCAATGCATAATCCAGCTGGAACGGTTGCTGCCTAATCTGGAACATTTGAAGGTAGCCAGCTGGCAATTGGACGCCGCACTGATTCAGCAAATTTGTGGAACGTTCAGAAGGCTTAAGCGCCTGGAGGTGGCTGATAGTATGCAACTGACGGCAGATAGTTTCGACAGGCTTCCGGAAATCATGGATCTAGAGGAACTTACGTTGAGTGGCATGGAACTACCGATCGATTTGATTCCAACGACCTACTTGAAGCGACTGAAGCTGAGGAATTTGCGATTGTTGGAGCGGGACAGCCTGCTGCAGATTGGGATGGTCTTTCCCTGTTTGGAATATTTGGAAGTGGCTTGGTGTGAGCTGATCGATTCGGAAGACATTGCGTTGGTTAGAGAAACGCTGCCTGACTGCGTTGTTCGCCATATAAAATGATGGCAGTATCCGACCGCCACTGATTGTGCCTAAGGGTTTCCAGCAAACACAGGATCGCATATGATAGCAGAGATGAGTACAAAGTGGAGCCTATATGTGTACAAATGGGGTCACATGAAGTTAAATGGACATATTTGCATACGTGTATCGTCTCCGCTCTGAAATCAAATACGCTATCATATGCGAGCCTGTGTTCACTGGGTTATTTCAACCAGGTGGATGGAAATTAGGCTGATGCAAAATTTGAAATATTTGCTCCCCTAAGCTTAATCGACGCCATTTTGGGTCCTGATAGTCCCCAAAAAATTTTAACACATTTGGTTTTGATTTGGCTTTGCACACGCTATTCAAAGTTTGTATGGGAATTAGTATGAAGAATCTCAAACTTACATTTCCAGATCCCTAACATCTTGATATTATGTCCTTAAGCCAAATCTTATATACATTCATATTGTGTAAGTTGTCAACTATCAAAATGCCGAAAATACCTGACATGTAAATTTTATATAAAAATAGTTATTCAAAAAACATAAAATACACACTTTAGGTATGATGTTTTATTCTTATTTTTGTTTTCTTATTATTTATATGTTTTTTATCTTTTATATTCATATATTTTATGTATTTTATTTTATTTATATTATTAAAAATATTTTATATATTTTATATTTATATATTTTATATACATTACATATTTTTAGTTCTTATTACAATATTTGTTGAATAACTATTTTTGTATAAAATTTACATGTCAGGTATCTTCGGCATTTTAATAGTTGGCAACTTACACTATATGAATATTTAAAAGATTTGGTTTTAGAGCATAATATCAAGATGTTAGGGATCTGGAAATGTAAGTTTGAGATTCTTCATACTAATTCCCATACAAACTTTGAATAGCGTGTGCAAAGCCAAATCAAAACCAAATGTGTTAAAAATTTTTGGGAACTATCAGGACCCAAATTGGCGTCGATTAAGCTTAGGGGAGCAAATATTTCGAATTTTGCATCAGCCTAATGGAAATACATGTAATTCGATTGCATTATACTACTTATACTTACCAGTACCAATAAAGATAAAAATGTAACTTAATCAGTATTCAATAAATTCTTCAAACTACAATATCAACTTCGATAAATACCATACTAGTTTAAATGAGTAAAAGAAAGTGTCCATGGCCAGAGCTTTGTTTTCTATTTCCTAGTGGTGAATTGCTTAAAAGGGAATCTGCATCTGAGTTGCAGTTTCTTGTTGAGAAGTTTGAAGCCAATGTACGGGTACTCAAACAGCTGGGCGGAGAAAACAGAGTTCTGGGACATACTGGTAATCCAAATGCTGAGTAGCAACTCGACTCGACCACCAGGCGTGACTAGAACGAGTACTCGTCGGCACAGGGCAACGTAACTGATTTGGTGATCGGAAGACCTTTACAATCTCCACGTCAAATGAAATTCTGACGTAAAGTGTCCCCAAGCAGTCCTTTCCTAACTCCGTGGCCAGCCACGGGGACAGTCAGTCCAACTATCGCAAGTGTTTCGACCACCATCCCTTGTACTTGCGAACCGTCTTCTCTAAGATGAATATCAAAGACAAGGAAGAAGATGTCCGGTGCCCCCAAATTTGTCGAAACTGTCTCCAGAAGGTTCATCAAGTTTGGGAATGCCCCTCTCTCCAACACTTGTCGCAGATGTTGAAACCGCCACCATACTCAACTCAGCCCCGGGTAAGCGTCTCCAGTATCTGCGAAGTAAAGGACCTCGGAATCGTCACCACCGAAAGCCATCTTTTCCCAATCGAAGAAGTGCAACCCAGAAACTCCACCTCTGCCGTCTCCGAATCTTTCTGTTGGGCTTCTTCTGGTGCGCGACGGAAAAATGTCCACCTGGCCCCTGCAGTGATAATTCTCGTCGATGAAATTGGAGCCAAACATACCGCTAAAGCACTTCTAGACAGTGAGGACTGCTTCATGACTGAATCGCTCGCCCGACATATCGAGGCCAAACGCTCCAAGATCAACGTTTCGATTGTTGGTATCGGACAGTATTCAACGCGCGCCCGTCCCAAGCTTCAATCAGCTATCCGCTCTCGTGTTAGTGGATACTCTACCGCCGTGGAATTCTTGGTGCTCCCAAAGTTCACCGTGAACCAACCATCATCTTCCGTGGACGTCTCCTCCTGGGAAATTCCGGGTGGAATCCAGCTTGCAGATCCGTCGTTTCACGATACGAGACCCGTCCAATTGGTATTGGGAGCGGAAATCTTCTTTGACCTGTCCGGTAGGATTCAACTCGGTGTGTCCCAGCCAAGCCTAGTCAACTTCGTTCTAGGTTGGGTCGTATCCGGCTGCCGACCGTCAATATCCATCACCGCCAACGTCGCAACGGTCACAGATCTCCATCGTCTAATGAAGAAGTTTTGGATCATCGAGGAAAACAACGACTTGACCAACTACTCCGTCGAAGAAGCCCCTTGTGAATCTCATTTCCGTCTGACATTATCTCGCTCTCCCGAAGGTCGCTACATTGTTCGACTTCCACTGAAACAAGACACTCTTGCATACCTCGGTGATAATAGACGTTCTGCTTTTCGCCGTTTCCACCTTATTCGTGAAGACAGTATGACTAGCAAAGTGCGTGTAATCTTCAATGCATCTTGTCGCACCCCCAAACGTTCTTCACTAGACGACGCCATAATGGTTGGGCCAATGGTTCAAGAAGATCTTCGCTCAATTATCATGCGCTCCAAAACTCATTCCATAATGGTCATCGCCGACATCAAGCAAATGTTTCCTCAGATTCAAGTAGATGAACGAGACACACCACTTCAGCGAATCGTTTGGCGATCCTCGCTGGAAGCACCTATGGACATGTTTTAATTGAAGACCGTCACAGCAAGTGTACCTTTTCTGGCGCACCGAGTACTTCAGCAACCCTCCGAAGTCGAGAAAGATCGATTCCCGCAAGTTTCTGATATTCTACGTATGGACTCTCACGTAGACGATTTGTTTTCTAGAGGAAACACCGTAGAAGAACCCATCGTACTCCGAAATCAGCTTGATTTGCTACTTTCTACTGGAGGCTTCGAACTGAGATAGTGGGCCTCTAACGTCGAAGGAGTTCCTCTCGACAACCAAGCTCTCCTGACCTCAGTGGAGCTAGACCGTGACCAATGTATCAAGAGCCTGGGTCTCCACTGGGAACCTGCAACCGATCAACTCCGCTACAAAATCAGCCTACTAACGACAGACGATATACCTCTTACGAAATGAATCGCGCCTTTTTGACTCACTTGGCCCAGTGGGACCCGTCATAACATCGGCGAAACTCTTTGTGTTCTCTAAGGACATTGAAGTCCGACCACGGCACATATGGGGATGGGATGACGAACTCCCGCTACCCTACAAGGAACGATGGCAAGCCTACACCTCCCAGTTGCCTCTCTCTCTGTCCTGGTCATGTTTCGACCCAACTTCAATTTTTTCGCTGATGCATCGTAAAACGCATATGGTGCATGTTGCTACATCAGGTCGGCTAACCCCGCTAGCGAAACTAAGACTTTGCACCTTTAAGGCAACAAAGCATTCCACGTCTCAAACTCTGTGGAGCTTTGCTCGCAGTTGAGATCTACGGGAAGGTAACGACATCCTTGAAACTCTCAATCGAAGCCTTTTTCTGGGTGGACACATCGATCGTTATTTGTTGGCTCAACTCTACACCTTCAAAGTTGACCACCTTCGTGGCTAACCGTGTCTCTAAAATACAGCTTGCCACCCAAAACTGCCCGTGGAACCTTTGCAGTTCCTCGGTTGGTGACCAAAACCCATGTGCATAATGCATCTCGTCAATTCCTTTGCAATTCGAGGCACGACTCTCAGTGACCACACCGACGACCCAACTTTTACTCAACCCGATTCCAACAGCTTGTTGGCTGCAGCTGTCGGCAGACGTATCACCACCGTCTGTGTGCAGCAGTACGTCTGCTTCAACCGCATTTTCATTGGTGCATCTCCAAGATCGCAGGGTCCTTTCAGCGCCCTCCTCAGCTCGTCTTCTGTTGTGATCTCGTCAAGATCCTTGCACTCGATTATTGTTTCCTGGAATAGAGCGCTTACTATCGCCTCCTCACCAAGAGACATGTCACCGAGCGTCTGAAGGTTGTGCTCTTGAGGGCAGGATCCTTCTTGAGCTCAAAGAGCATCTCACCATTCTTGGTGCGTCTGGTTTTCACCACCTTCTCCCCTAGTTCTTTCAACTCCGGATCAGCTCTCACTTTTCGGAGAAGTTCAGTGTACGTCATTCCACTTTTTACCTCAACAGTTAGAGCGTCTTCTTCCCAACACTTTCCCCTCTAGTTACGCTACTGCTGAGTTTCGGAGTGAACATCCGGGTCAAGAACCCCTGCGACATCCGACATGGTTTGAACAGCTTCAAAAAACTGGTCTGTAGTTTTGTTGCGTTTAAACCACTAATAAAAATCTTTATTCTCCGTTTGCTTTCTCCCCCCGGGCCACGGTGGTGCGACTACTTCGGCTACTACTCATGCCCTTCTCTCATTTTCTCAGCCCTTGCTGGCGGCTATTCCATGACGTGTACCGATGTGGAGTAGCCGACCGTCATTACGCGCTCTCTTTCACGGTCATCATCGTGGGACTCTTGCTTCTTAATTTCTAACTGTGCATCGGCGTTGCTGGACCACTGCTCTACTCTCCATTTTCTCCCTTCTTGAGCCGTTTAGCTCCCACCTATTTTGGTCGAGCCGTTCAGCTACCACTGCCTGAGTAATTTTTCTCCCATACCTCGACGCAATCGACTCGCGTAGTCCCCGACGATGGGTTTACCCAACTCCAACAGAAGATTCTCCGGCAGTGGAAGTTCTCCCGAAACTGAACCACAATGAGCCATTTAGCTTCCACGTCCTGAGCCATTTAGCTACCTCTTCTTGACGCAGTCGACTCGAGTAGTCCCCGTCTTCAGCGGAACCTCCCCCGAAACCAATTCTTCTACTATTGCTGCTCACTCCAACCAACCGGTAGGGTGCCGAAGTCAGTAAAAAGATTCCGGTAGAGCCTAGCGTCTGGTTTGCTGGCGCCCTGATGACCCGAAACTAACGCTACGATGCGTACTCAACCTACTCAACTAGTCCCTGGCGAAGTATCTAGCCTACCCCGACAGAGAGGTCCCCGACGCAAGAATTAATGCAGAAGCAATTAGTCTTGCAGTGACTCTAGCCAGTGACGCTGGACCGTCGGTCACATTGTCATTTCCTCTGCAACTTGGCCAGTATCCTTGTTACTGCCCTATCCACACCTTTCTATGAGTCTTCTTTGTGGCACACCTCTTCGACGACATGGTCGACTGTTACGGCGTGCATATCCCTGCGCACTTCTTCGAACTTAGGGCATTCGAAGTCGACATGCTCTGGTGACTCCTCCAGGTTCGCGCACTCCGGGCAAAAAGATGAAAAAGCGTGATCAAACCGATACAGATACTTTCGGAAACTACTAGGATTTCAATAAACGACCAAATCTGCTAGTGAACATCGTGTCGTTACCTTCTCTCGGTTTCCTAATTCGCTGTACATTCAGCTCGAAATGGTCAACTTCACCGCGGCCGTGTATGCTGGATCTGGCGTCCCCTGTGGTGCCATGTATTTGCATAGGGATGCAATTAGGAGCGCAAATTCTCTGATAAGTTATCTTTCACCGGTTGTACTTACATTCTTACACATTCTTCGCTTTTCAGATAGCGAGTAATGGCACTATAACCATACGCCGTATAGGGTCATAGTTAATAGTCAATACTTAGGTCCCATTGAGAAGAAAATCGGAGCATCACTTAACCTTCTTAGACTAAGTGCTCCCAACGACCATTTTTAATGAAATTTATGTTCTGTACACCAAGCAGGACATTCTGTTTAACTATTCTCTCCGACTATTTATTTCGATGTTCCTTTGATATCTAGTGAAGGCTGCGTGGGTAGTCCGTGCCTTCTTAAGGTGGATACCAAATCCTCCCTATCTTCAACGGTGGCATGGACGTGTCCAGGTGAGCGATTGAGGAGTGTCTTCGTGGAGATTATCAGTAACTGTATACGTTCATGGTGGAATGCAATGTCTTCAACGAATAGTTCATCATCGTAGCTTCGTCCACGAGGTCATTGCTAATGATAATGCTAATGCTAATCTACAATGAGTGGAGATTGCGGCCAAGAAGGAGGACCCAACAATATGGAGGACAACTGAGAAAAAATAACAAAACCGAAAAAAAACTTCAAGGTACATCCCCATTGGGTGGTTCGGAATGATGATATTGACTACACAACTAAATGTAATCCATTCAGATTGTACAATGCAATATTCTTTGAATTAACTTCTCAGGCCTAAAATTTTCCAAGCGTTATTATCTAAAAATTTAGTGTGTTTTCCAAACTGTCCTCGAGTTCAGAACTTAAGATGTAACAGAAGCTTTATACGCTGTACAATGTTGCGATATACATTCAAACATATTCAATGAATATTCTGGAAGACCAACAGACAATATGAGATAGTCTTGGGATATTCATGTCAAACTAACTAAGTTTAATTTTTATAGCCCATAAAGGTACTGTTAAAATTGCAGACCTTTAGTTTTGAATTACCTTAAATTAGCAAGATAATCCTATGATTTCTGTGAACGATTCAGAATATTCATTGAACATGTTTGAATAGATATCGCGGGGGAGGTAGCTCATCAAATCTTCCGGTCTGTATCTAAGCATCTTGCTATGCAGTACCAGCTGGGTCTCCACCGATTGCCTGTCGATCTGCCAATTTTGGAAGACATCTGCATTGAGTTATCTCAAATTATAATAATTCGTCCACTATATCACAAACCATTGCGATTGGTTGAGCGGGTTGGAGATAATGAAATGATTGGGTAAAGGACCAAGTCTCCCCCGGTTGGTTCGAAAAAGATGAGTTTAGAAATGAATTGAAGTGTTCAGTTGCCAGAAAGCGCAAAATGCTCCAGGGACTCTAATTTCCTTTATTCATTCGTAATTCAAGGTATAGATTGCTCTTTAGGACGCTCATTTTTCTTTTTGCAGATGTGAGTTCCAGAAGTAGAATTGTTTGTAGAACGTAGTTGTACATATTCAAAGTTTACGGAAAAAGAGTGCTTCGAGCATGTGAACGGTTGCGTTGTTTTTTTCTTAATCATTATTTAGTTATAGAGCATACTACATTAGCTATAGTTTTCGGTAATTTACTTACTTATTTTTTTCAGCAGCGCGAGTGATCGAGTCAGTGGAGAAAATGATCAACAAAACTGCTCCTAGGTGAGATATGACAGTACAATTACAAACATCTGATACTATTAAGCTCACCAAATTGCACGGCGTGTTCGACGCTTGGTGTCGAACTGCTTTTGTTATCGGAAATAGCGCATTATTTTTAAATTCAGTCATCTATTGTTGAGTGGCGCAAGTGATCATGTGAGCACTAAAAAAAGACAATAAAGCTGCTTTCCGGTGAGATCTGGTGCTTCGCCGGGAGTGGTGGGGTGGTGGTGAGGATTTTAATTAGTTGTGATCTGTAGTATACCTTTGTCATACTCTCCGGACTGCCATATCTTGGAACAGGTGAACCACTATTCCTTTGTGTGATTGGCTGCAATAGCTTCCCTACTGTAAAGAAATCTTTCCAAATTGGCTATCAAGCGTTAATATAAATTTCCTTGGTTTTGTAATGATAAACCACCAACACACTTTTTGAGCAGTTCATATTTCACTAGACAGGTAAGACAATAACTTTTAATATCTTTTCTAGAGAAGCTTTACAAAGCCATTTGAAACATCCGAGTACCGCAAGGATTTCATCGACATCTTTGTTCTCTACTCGTTGTTCTTTTCAGGCAACAAAGAACATATTTCTCACCCAATTCTGCAGACGATCATCTGCCATCCCTATTTAGTGTTGTTTTGTTTTTCGTTTTCCTGGTTTTTTCTGTCTTTCTCTCTCAATTTTCTATATCAATCTCTTTCCATCCCTAACCAATGTACGGAAGCTAACGGGACAGCGGGGCCCGTTAGTGAAAGTGGCGGCATGTGCCATACGGATCAGTGCATGCGAACGGTGCAGCTTAGGGCTATGTAGGTTCTCATTACCAGCTTAGGTGCAGTTCGATGGGTAGCGTTGCCTCGCCAGGATGGGAGGCTGACTGGTCATCACACAACAACACGTTTGAACAGATATTGTAGTTTTGTATAGCCCAAAAGGCTACGGTTACGACTATATATCTTAAGTTCTGAATACAAGTCAGTTTTTATGAACTTGAACATTCCGAGATAATCTGATAATGATTCGGTGATTTTAAATAAGATTCATGAATGTGTTTAAATGCTAATCGTCACCTTTCATAGGTTATACGCTAATGTTACCACTGTCGATTCTAACTTCTGAACTAATGGGTAGTTTTGGTGACCTAGAACATTAAAAGATTTACCTTCCAGATGACTGACTTAAATTGGTCAAATATATATTGTTACCTTGTTTGGTTCAGTAACCTACTGATACAGCTGTTGATTTTCAGGATAGAATTCAAGGATAGTTTGGATAACCTTGAAGATTATCTCATAATGTTTTCGGTCTTTCAAGATATATTCCAAGAGATATATCCAAGTTAGATCTATATGTTTCGATGCATGTCATACTGCTTGATGTTTGTTGACCGTTAAGAATATTAATTGAATGTGTTTGAACATTTATTGTAACTCTGAATTGCCAGAAAATTATTGCTTCTGCTATGAATCATACCCCAAGTAACATACTTCGATCATAATTAGTTTTAGCAACTTGATTACGACTTAGCAAGTCATATTTATAGTGGCAACAAGTGTGCTACTAGAGACGTTCTGAACGGTAGGACAGTTTGGATGACCTAGAGAATTACAGAGTTAAATAATTTTGATAGTTGACCTTCTAAAAGATTCATTGAATATGTTTTAATAAATATAGTCACCTTATATAGTCCAAAAAGCTACTGTTACAAGTGAAGATTGTTTGTTCTGAACTCAAGGACAATTTGGATTGACCTTATCCCAATTTATCTTGTAATGTTTGTTGACGTTTTAAAATTTTCACAAAGCGTTACTTTGAATAGCCGAAAACGCTATAATTACTACTGTAGACCTTAAGTTCTGAAGTCAAGGACAGTTGTGATGACCTAGAACATCACAAAATCATCAAATAAATACTGTTAACCTGATTTAGAAGGAGATGTTCGCTCATCACCATGAGGCACCAAGAGTGAACAACAATGTTTTGGTTGCTAGAATGAAAGATGTGAAGAGAAAGCGTTAGAAAGAGTCCGTCAGAGTGCGGCAGGTAGGAAAATTAACAGATGTTTTTTGGAAAATTGAGCGAAAGGGCATGTATCCAATGGTACTCGAACCATGGACGTCAATCTTTGCACTAACATCCCACTGCGGGGTAGGTTGCAGCGCGGACGGAACAAGTCCGGTCGCACTTCAAACAGGGGGTGGATTGGACGGCAGTGAGAGGTGGCCTGCGTAGTCCACTGGGGCGAAGCTGACGATGATCTTATTGTGTGCATCTCTGTCCACTGATGCGCACATGGGAGAGGAACTCTCTCCTTTTTTTTTGGGTTTGTTTTGATTCGCAACGACTGACGATCACTAAAGTTGTAAAAGGTTTATTCAATATGATTGAATACATATCGTAATCTTATATAGCCCTAAAAGCTATTGTTACAACTGTAGAACTGAAGTTCTGAATGCAAGTGAACCTAGCACATCTCAAAAAGATACAAAAAAATCTAACGTTTATCTCAAAAAATTCAAAAATACATATGTATTTGTACATGCAAATTCTAAAACAATGGTTTATTATATTAATAAAGCATTGTTTTTTCTTCCTGAATTATTCATATTCAGGATGTTCAGTTTTATCATCCATAACTGTGTGCCATTGGCGTAACTACTGGGAGTGCCTACGGGGCCAGGCCCCCTCCAGAATTCTGTAGCCCCCCCCCCAGAATTTTTCCCTAATATATTTCTAATTTGAAATGAAACACTATTTCAAATCAATGCGAAATAGTACGATTTTTTTTTTCCAGTGTTAGTTGTTTTTGTATGAACGAATGCTAAGCTGATATACGGCAGCCCATAAATGGTTCAATGTAGTTTATAACTCAATAATTTATTGATTTAGGATGATAAATATACTCAATCGCTGCATATCATAACTAGACATGATCTAGACCGTAGCCAGGATTAAAATTAGGGAGTATGGCAATCAGAAGCCGCCATCTTGTATTTAAAAATTTTGTTGGTCATCGATTCCCGGTCTATAGACATTATCCAAATTCCAAACTATTGCATATCGGTATTTAGTTTTACACTATTTCGTGGAAAAGCATTTCCCGGAATTCATTTCCCAGTGGCAATTTTCTAAGAGGCCATTTTTCTAAGGCCACGTCCCAGAGGCTACTTCTCGGAATGAATAATTTTCCTTAATGGATCTCTGTTCTTATTTTTATTGGAAAATGATTAACTGAAATCATTTTCTAGGGGTCTTTCCGCAGAGGTCATTTCCCGGGAACAATTTCCAAGAAGCCATTTTCCGGAATGGCTATTTTTCAGAGCGGATATCTGTCCTTTTTTTTCGGGAAATTCTCTGAGGTAAATTCCCAAAAGCCATTTCCCACAGGCCATTTACCTGACGCCATTTCCCGGAATGACTTTTTTTTTCGGGAGATGATTGCGTTTCCAAATCCATTTCACAGAGGCTAAATTTGATTGCCCAGTCAGGGAGGCAGTTACCCTCACCTGCTTTCTTGCTGGCTACGCCTATGAACCTAGATTTCGTTCGGGATACATGAGTTTACCAGATCAAAATCGAAATAAGAACGCAGAGGGCCCACTTAGGAATGCAGCAGGCATGGTGTACAAAACTAGTATATTGCAGTGTTTTTTGTTAAAAGTTGATTAATTAATTCCTTCTTTTTTTTCGCCCAGTAAGTTTTTGAGAAATTATTCTTTTCTTAGTTTCAATTCTATTTATATTTAAACTTCAAGATTCATAACTAAAATAATAGCGACAGTAAAAACTATAGCCTGTTAAGTTGAAACATAAGATTTGAAACACTTTTCTATATACGTATTTTAATTTTATTATTCAAGAAGGTTTGACAATAATGAGTTTTGTATGAAGGTGCATTTTAAATTCACGATATTATTTTCTCTTGTACGAAAAATTATGTACAGTATAGATTCCCTAGATTGATTAGAAGTTTAGAATTTAACGAATATAAATAAGCAAAATATGGAGATAGAAGTTTATTCATTAATGATAATATTTTCAAAAATGTAGTTTTAGAAGTAAGGTTATTATATAACCAGGTAAATTTCTGTTATCATAATATTTGTTGGGGTGGACTTCAGTATCACTTGTTGTCGAAATATACTGCATAATGGGTATGTCACCTGTATGTCACCCCCAAGAGGCAATTGTAATAATTGATCTATTCACAACACAGTATTGAGGAAATGCATATAGTAATTCTCATTTCTGGAGGAGACTTCAGCACTGTCAACATAGACGGTATTCTGAGCGTCGTTTCCAGGGAGTGTTCAAAGTTATTATATAATAGTCTACTTAGATATCTTTTATTAGAAATTGATTCAAAGTTATTGGGTGCATTATTACAGGGATGGGTACTATGACATGGGAAATTCTACATCTTTTATGAAATACGAAGACAAAATATCTAATACTTCAAATGGTGCTCACGCGGTTGACATGTGCTAGTGTGACCATGGTATTCGTCCTAGTAATGGGAAATGTTGGGAAAAGGTCCAGCCTGTACAAACAAGCTGTCATTCAGTTCCGTCCAAGAAAAAACAACTCAGTACATACTCTGCTTACAACGCTACTAATGAAATGAAATAAACATAATTGTTCATGATATTTTATGCATTTAAATTTCTTGAATTTTGTTATAACAAAGTTTATTGAAGTTTTGAAATCTAGTAATTTCCTCGAAATTACTATAAAATTAGAAGAAAAATTAGTAATCTCCATTTAATTCAACTACCTTTGCTTATCTTCGACAGATACGCGTATTTCGTCTACAATGTGCAGATTTCTTCAGTGTCTCGTACTAATAACTCGACTTATTCGACTTATAGTCGAGTTATTAGTACGAGACACTGAAGAAGTCTGCACATTGTAGACGAAATACGCGTATCTGTCGAAGATAAGCAAAGGTAGTTGGAATTAAATGGAGATTACCAATTTTTCTTCTAATTTTATAGTTACAAGTATTCCACTAAACAGCTCAAACCCTATAGGATTCGAAACTACCTTTTATCTATTCTTTTCTGTAAATATAAAAAAAAAAAATTGTGATGCCGCAATGCAGGACTTGTCGAAAAAAATATTTTTAGTTTTCTAAGACTTGTAAGAGCTTGTAAAAACAGTGTGTTCCCATCTGCATTCACTTAGTAGAGACAGAGTTCCGATTATTTTCTTATAACAGTTGGCTTAAATTTATTCTTAAGGTTTCTTTGAAAGATTTGATTTTCAATCAAAAGCTTCTATTTTGGCGTTATTGGTGTTGGCTATTTTGGGTTATTGGTATTCTACAGCTTTTCATTCAAAATTGTCATATCTGCCATTTTCTTTCTTATCAGCACCAAAAAGATGGATTGAACAGAAATTTTGACAGTACCTCAGAAGTAACCTGAATTTTAAACTGTCATAAGTTTATAAATTTTGAAACTCAGTTTTCAAAATTATATCTGATACCATTTTTAAAAAATTGAAAAACATTTATTTTCCTTTATAAAATACAGAAATATCATAGGAATGAATAATTTTTCCGAAGAGTTCATTATTGTAGAACTTTTCAATTTTAAATTATTTATAAACTTACTTTTTGCCAAAACTTCTAACATGGCGTATCTGATGCCATTTTTTAAAACTGTACTTGATACTTTATAAACTCAACACAGTTAAAACCGGTAGATGCATTTGTTGAATTCGTCTATACTGTAGTTGATTACATTCTTTTTCCATATCTTCCAAAAAAATCGAAAATTTTTCATAGAATTTCGATGCCCTGGAATACTATCAATCTCAATCTAATTCTTACGTTTAACCTCAATTACCCATGGATGTTTCTTTAAAACTGCCGCAAAGTTCTCAGTTGGTTTTTGATGAGATAATCCTTGGAATTCTCCTTCAAATTGTTTGAAGACTTTAGAAATTAAGCTCGATATAACTTATAAATGTTCTGAGTTGTGAAGGAATCAGTATCAACCGACACAATTTTAAAGATGTTCAAAATGCGTAATCCAAACCAATCAAAATTTTGATATAAATTTAAAATATTTATTGAGCCAATGTTGTTCTTTGTTGTTTGAAGATTTTTTAGTTAAAACTTGACTCTATATAGATTCAGGTCTATTCTCCGCCTCGGATGAGTTGAGCTGCCTAAAGAGAATCGAATAGGTTGACTACATTCTCCATTTGATTCTCACGGAATAATACGAGATATTCTCCATATATTCATATTCACCAAACTCGATTCTCTTAAGGCATCTTGACTCACCAAGGGGAGGAAAAGACCTAATTATACGATTGAACCGGTTCTGATTCTTCAATAAAAATAACATGTCACAAACAATTACGCTACATTCATCGCTCTTTTCAATATTCCTATACACGAAAAAAAAAATCTTTGGACAGGCCCCCTCCAGGCCCCCTCCAGACTAATTGACTAGCTCCGCCAATGCTGTGTGCTCAACAGATGGCGCAGGTGTGTTAATTTTCCGGAAGACAATGTTAACCAGTTTTTTTAGTCCAATGCATTTTCAAGACCAGAACCTTCCAAATGGTGCATAAACTTTGACTCTAAGATAAAATTTTTAAATTCTACGAAAGGTTGAAATCCGGGTCATTTGTCTGATGTGTCACTTTTTTTTGTACA
Organism: Aedes japonicus; assembly: GCA_034211315.2. Taxonomy (NCBI): domain Eukaryota; kingdom Metazoa; phylum Arthropoda; class Insecta; order Diptera; family Culicidae; genus Aedes; species Aedes japonicus. The sequence continues at coordinate 2,732 of JASCZW010005479.1, read as the reverse complement.
ACCACTTTAAACTCATTTAAAACAAAATATTTTATGTAAAAATGAATAATTCCGTTAAATATCAGAAGTTAGAAAATTTTAGCCAGAAGAAGCACAGTTTTTCACATCCGTGCTGTAATAAATCAAGCAGTTTTTACTCACTAGGTATTTGAAAAAGAAAATATTTATAACATTATTCAGAAGTATTATTTAATTCAAAAGCGAAGTTTTCAAATCAAAGAAACAATTTTTTCATATAAATTTTCTACACACAATGCATCCCAATCGAATTTCTGCCGAACACTATGCTTAAGTTCACCCCCTTTTCCCAATCATCATTGTCACCATGTTTCAAAAACGTCTCATAAAATTTTACTCATTTTAGAGCCCAGTTACCATGGCGAAATCCATAAGCTCTCCTTTATTAAAACATTTGCATATTTCACCCGTGGACTGCTGCGATAATGACAGGAAATCTAATGGTCTTCGTCACAACTTTTCCTTCCTTAATAAAAAAAAAAGAAAATATTATCATAAACGAAACATATTTTCGCCGTAAAAAAGCGAAAAAGCACCTTCAAAAGTGAAGGGTTGCATCTCACCGTGCGGCGTCGCAAAATCAAAATTAACACTTTATTTCAACCATTCGCCGGGCCCAGGATGCCGTCGTTGGGCATAGGAATGATCTAATTTCCTTTGCCGCCCCTCTGCCAAGGGTCTTTTGTTTTCAAGGAGCGGCCGAAAGAAAAAAAAGTTTTTATAGGTTATTACGATTATGAAACTGTTTATTTTCATTTACAGGAACGGGTGCACGGGACATGGGATAGTCCTAGGTGGGCTAGAGGGGTGCAGCAGCGCAGCAAAATGCAGGAGGGTTTGGGAAATTTAACAACATTTTTATTTGCCATTTTCTTTCTTGGATTTTACTGCCCAGAGCCGATCCTTTCGCTTCCAGGGGACAATGCCTCAAGGTTTGTTTTATTTCGCTTCAGGTTCAACCATAAAAGCGACGTAAAATTGAATCCGATTGGGCATTTGTTGCGCAGTTGCTTCATTACGGTAAGTGTGGACATTTCGAATCAAACAAAATCGGGGTAAAATTCGGGATGGAAGGTTTTCTTATTTTCTTATCATCACTCAATAGCTCAACGATTAATTATAGTTGTAACTCCTGGAAGCAATCGTTGTTCTTGGGGCTTTCTACGCAAGTTGGGCAAACCAGCGTGAACGTTCTCTTCGACTCCACAGTGGTTTTCACCACGGACCATCTTGAAGAAGCCATTATCTCCCCATTCGCGGCCCCAGGAATTAGCAACCAGCCAGTACTTGGTGCCATTCTCCACGCCCCAGCCGAGCAGTTTGACGGCATGGCCACCGACTTGTGGTCCCCACACGTGCCGGTAGACTCCACTCTCGTACGCGTGGAAGTCCAAATAGGTCCAGAAGGCAGCCTGAACCGGTCCGTTCACGAAGATTTCCTCCATGATCTTACGCTCGTCGTTTGGAAGCAGTAAGCTACACGGCCAAAACGACGGTCCTGCCAAACGTCTGTGACATTGTAGCCCGATTGGCACTTCTGTTGCACTTGGGCGTATCTTCTTCTTCCCCTGGAACACGACATTCACCAAGCGAGTACGGATGACATCCCTGATGGGAATTCAGTGGGCCACCCGACGATAGACCCTTTTCAACCCAGAAGTTCCATGCAGGTCCAAGAACTCCACCACGGCAGCCTTGTCCGCACGAATGACAACAACTCACCAGATCCATGGATCCGAATGAGAACTGTTCTTTACCCTTGAACGGACGCACCACCGATCAGTCATCGCTGAGGCAGCCGAAACGGCCCAGCAGGATCCGCAACATCCTTGATTGCGAACCTCCTTCAGACTGGGGCACTGAGGCCACTGCTGACGAGCGTCAGCGCGTCCGGAAGATCCAGATCTTCAACGTCGGCCATGATTCCCAACGGCAAACGGGTTTTCTCCAGCTCAATCCATATTAACACCGCTGCGGTAGGCTGCTGGCGGCTTCGGATTGCTTCTGGCGGTCCAACTTTTGGTCATGTTCTGGAACTTGGCGGCTAGCTTAGCGGTCGTTTGAAACTTGGCCCCGAAGTACGATGGAAACGATGACGAAGGCGTGGAACTGGCATTGCTGTCGCGGGTATTGCCGATCCTGGTATTGTCCACTACCATACTGCTGGCCGGAATTTTCCCCGAGTACTGATACGGTTGATATCGGGCGTAGTTCGAGGGTCCAGCAGCACCACTGCTACTGTAGCCGCCCTGGGCCAACGCGGCCTGGCAACATGCCAAAAGTAATACAAAACGGAACATCTTTCCGTGATGTTAGCACTCGATCACGAGTCGAATGCCACTTGGAGCTGTCTGATCAACTGTTTAACTATTTATAGAGAGAGAGAGTGTGATGCTCTGATCTTGAACACGTTATCAGTGCACAGCAGGAATCACATGCAGCAGCTGATTGTTTTATGTCGATTTTGCATTTTCGAGTGTTTTGAATCATTTTGAAAACATCCGTTGGTTGATGGGCGATTGGTCGGTGCAGTAACTCGGTCAGTGTTTGTCTGTCTGTAGTGACGATGATTGTTTAGTCGAACGATCTGATCGAATTAAAGTCATCCGCGAAGATGTAACTAAGAAAAAGCTAGCATTACATGTTTTGCATAAATTTCTAACGTGCTCATTGATCGTAGGTCATGGATGTTTGTGCAATCGTAATATATTTTT